>OZ012739.1:469300727-469488227 GCA_963859935.3 Lathyrus sativus
GAAGTACTCGTCATCAGTGTTCCCACCAGCAGCGATGTAACACCCATTTTAATTATTTAGTCATTTTATAATTATTTTAAATATTATACGTTGGTGTGTCCTTTGGTGGGGGTGTATTTGGTGCTGTTTGGTGGGTGTCCCTAATGTGGAAGGACTATTGGTGGTATTTTGGTGTGAAATATAATAATATAAAAATAATAGTAACATTGGTGGGGGTGTTATTATTATTATTATTATTATTATTATTATTATTATTATTATTATTATTATTATTATTATTATTATTATTATATTTGTTAATATTATTAATATTATTATTATTTTGGTGAAATAATGATATTATTATTATTATTATTATTATTATTATTATTATTATTATTATTATTATATTTATTATATTTGTTAATATTATTAATATTATTATTATTTTGGTGAAATAATGATATTATTATCATTATTATTACTATTATTATATTTATTATATTTGTTAATATTATTAATATTATTATTATTTTAGTGAAATAATGATATTATTATTATTATTATTATTATTATTATTATTATTATTATTATTATTATTATATTTGTTAATATTATTAATATTATTATTATTTTGGTGAAATAATGATATTATTATTATTATTATTATTATTATTATTATTATATTTATTATATTTGTTAATATTATTAATATTATTATTATTATTATGGTGAAATAACGATATTATTATTATTATTATTATTATTATTATTATTAATAATGAGTATTATTATTATTATGATTATTATTATTATTAGTATTATATTATTATTAGTATTAATAATAATATTGTATTATTTTATTAAGTTATTTTATTAATTGGGATTAGATTTAATAAAGAAAATAGAATGTGAAGGGGTGGGGAGAGTGGTACGATACATTTGAGAAATTGAGAAAAAGGGAACGAAGAACGGAAGAGAAAAGGGGAAGGCCAAAAGACCAATTCTAGGAGGATTTCTATCGATCAACCAATTGATAAGGTAAGGGGGGAGAAATTTGATTGGGAATGGTTTATACATGTATAGGGTAGAGGGGATTCCTTAACCCCGTAGGAATTTATCGTTATATAAAGTTTTATATTGGCATGCTATGATTATTGTTGATGTTGGGGGATTGGTGAATGCTGATGATGCATTTTGGGGTATATATATATATGGTGATGATAGTAACTGTAATGTTGAGCCATTTTGTTGGATTGTTGATGTTACTGTAGTATTGATCCATTTTGTTGGATTGTTGATGTTACTGTAGTGTTGATAGTAACTAGGAATATAAAGCTGATGAGATTATGTGTTGTTACCGTAGTGTTGGCAATGACCATGATTATAGCTTTGGGAAAAGTTATGTGTTGTTTCCCTATAGTGTCGTTAATGACTATGGTTAGGACCTTGGTGAGATTCAGAGTGACTCTGAAGTGTCGGTAATGTACCGTAATGTCGGTTCTAGAGTAGAAATTATAGGATAATTGGTAAGTATAATATCTATTGGCATGTTTGTGATTGTGGATTGATGTTGATGAATTATTGATTTTGGTGTATAGGCTGAGGTGTTGGTTTAGGGAGGTTCTGAGTAACCTCAGAGACTTTTGGTGAGATGTCTGAATTGGTCTCGTGTGATCCTTCTAGCCTTGCTGTAGTGTGAAAATGATGAGTATGGGATATAACTTGTGTACTTGGTGATAGTACGTGTTTCCCTTAATATTGTTGGTGAGCAATTAGTAATGTATATGTGTGTAGTGATCAGTAGGATCGTGTATCCCCGAGTGGGGGGGGGGGGACGTAGTTATATCCGGTGTGATAGTATGAATTCGTTTACTATCTGATTGATTTATATGGTGTTGGTGTAATATATCTATACATATGCATTGTTGTATGATGATATGATCAGGAGGATCGTGTGCACTTAGCGTGCCAGAATATAATAATTATGCATTGGTGTCTTGCATATCATGGTGTTTTGGTGGGATGAATCATGTCTCAGGAGGAGCGTAAGTGATTCATCCGTACTCCTTTGTGGAGAATGGTGGGGGATAGATCATGTCTCAGGAGGAGCGTAAGTGATCTATCCAGGTTCGATTGAATGAACCAATGAGTCGGTACCGCATGCATGGTGTTGAGTTGCATAATTGCATTATAATATGTTATATTGTAATTTGAACAGTAGGTTCGTTATATGGTGTTGTTGGGGTGAATAATTGATGTGTTGGTGTGTTTTACTGCCTTATTACATGTATTACATTACCATTATATTTTTGACTATGATTTCTCACCCCTTTACTGTTGTTGTGTCTGTGCTTCTCCGGAAGTACAGATAATCCAGGTACTTAGCTAGCTTGGATTATGGTGTGACAGTCGAGTCTAGGATGCTCTGATACGTAGCACGGGACTTGGGCGCTTTTATTTGTTTTATGAAGAACTTATATTTTATTTTCCTGTGAACGTATCAAACTTTTATTGGGTTTTATATTTAATATTCCGCTGTATTTGGAGAAA
Organism: Lathyrus sativus; assembly: GCA_963859935.3. Lineage (NCBI taxonomy): Eukaryota > Viridiplantae > Streptophyta > Magnoliopsida > Fabales > Fabaceae > Lathyrus > Lathyrus sativus. Next base: position 469,303,260 of record OZ012739.1, read on the forward strand.
AACCTTTTTATAAGGAAACGTTGTTTTCATGTGATATCCCACTTGGGAAATTGGAACTCTGATTTTGTTTATTTATAATGTTTATTAATTTAATTGATTTTGGGAAGTAGGGTGTTACAATTGGTATCAGAGCAGGTCGGTCCGTCCGGCCAGTGTTGTTGAGTCGAGTTGAGTCTGTCCTTTATGATGTAGTTGAATATCTTTTAACTTGGTGTTGCTATGTTTGAGCAGTATGGCAGGAAGGAACGATGCTGCATTGGCTGCTGCTATGCAAGCAATGGCGCAGGCAGTTGCTAATCAGAATCAAACTGCAGATGCCCAATTCAGGAGTTTGGCGCAGTTTCGGAGCAACAAGCCGCCAACGTTTGAAGGAGGAATTCTGGACCCAGAAGCTGCTCAGAAGTGGCTGAAGGCAATTGAGAAGATATTCAGAACGATGGAATGTACTGATGAGCAGAAGGTGAGATTTGGTACTCACATGCTGGAAGGTGAGGCTGAAGCCTGGTGGGACAATAGTCGCCAAAGATTGGAAGCTGCTGGAACCGCCATTACATGGGAGGTGGTTCGGAAGGGTTTTTTGGAAAAGTATTTTCCAGAAGATATTCGCAGTGCTAAGGAAATTGAATTCTTAGAGTTGAAGCAGGGTAGTATGACGGTAGCGGAGTATGCTGCTAAATTTGAGGAGCTAGTGCAGTATTGTCCTCACTATAATGTGGAGGGGGCGATGACTTCTAAGTGCTTAAAGTTTGAGAATGGACTGCGTCCAGAGATTAAGTTGGGAATTGCTTGTCAGAAGATCAGGAGCTATCCTGAGCTAGTAAGTAGGAGCAGGATATATGATAACGATAACCGAGCTAGGATTGCGCACTACAAAGCTGTTAATGACCGTAAGGGTAAGCAGAGGTTTAGTGGTACTCCTTATAGTGTTGCTGCTGATAAGGGAAAACGTAAAGCTGTTGTTGATAAGAAGCCTAGAGATGGGAGAGCATCTGCTGAAGGGAAATGTTTTCGGTGCGGTGGTATAGGACAGCGTGCTAATGATTGTCCTAATGAAGCCAAGAAGTGTTTTAAGTGTGGGAAACCAGGTCATGTGATAGCTGACTGCAGAGCAACCATGCCGACCTGTTATAACTGTGGTGAGAAGGGTCATATCAGTACACATTGTGAGAAGCCGAAGAAGCCTCAGACGTCTCCGGCTAGTGGGAAAGTGTTTACCTTAGCAGGGACTCAAGCTGCCAGTGATGAGCGTGTTATCAAAGGTACTTGTATTATCAATAATATTCCTTTGATTGCTATTATTGATACGGGTGCAACACACTCGTTTATTTCTGTGGATTGTGTGGAGAGAATAGGATTGGCGCCGTCTACTCTGGAGAGACGAATGACTATTGAGACACCCTCTATAGGTTCAGTGACTACTTCTTTGGTATGCCTGAAGTGTCCGCTGACTATTTTCGGTAGAGAATTTGAAGTGGATTTGATTTGTCTACCACTTGGTAAATTGGATGTTATTCTGGGTATGAACTGGTTAGAGTTCAACCGAGTCTACATCGACTATTTTCGGAAGGAATTGTTGTTCTTGACCCCTGAAGAGGAAGCTTTAGCAAGTTCTTTGTCTAATAAAGAATTGAGGGCCTTGTTGGAAGATGAAACTAGAGTGTTTGCTTTATTTGCAACATTATCGGGGGATAGCAAAGTGTCAATAGAGGAAGTAGCTGTGGCGAATGAATTTCCGGAAGTGTTTCCTGACGACATTACAAAATTGCCTCCGACGTGAGAAGTGGAATTTGGTATTGATATTGTTCCTGGTACGAGGCCTATTTCTATGGCACCGTACAGGATGTCTGCAGTGGAATTGGCTGAGTTGAAGTCTCAGATTGGAGAATTGTTGGATAGGAAGTTTATTAGGCCAAGTGTATCGCCGTGGGGAGCTCCAGTGTTATTGGTGAAGAAGAAGGATGGTAGTATGCGTTTGTGCATCGATTACCGTCAATTGAATAAAGTGACTATTAAGAATAAGTATCCTCTACCTAGGATTGATGACTTGATGGACCAGCTGGTGGGAGCTCGTGTATTTAGTAAGATCGACTTAAGATCGGGTTATCATCAGATAAGAGTAAAAGAAGGTGATGTTCAGAAGACTGCCTTTAGGACTCGATATGGACATTACAAATATGCTGTAATGCCGTTTGGAGTGACTAACGCGCCGGGAGTATTTATGGAGTATATGAACAGAATTTTCCATTCTTATTTGGATCAGTTCATTGTAGTGTTTATTGATGATATATTAATTTATTCTAAATCTGATGAAGAGCATGCAGGACATTTGAGGATTGCGTTGCAAGTGTTGAAAGAAAATAAACTATTTGCTAAATTGTCAAAGTGTGACTTCTGGTTGAGGAAAGTGAGTTTCTTGGGGCATGTAATATCTGAAGATGGAATAGCGGTGGATCCGTCAAAAGTAAGTGTAGTATTGCAGTGGGAACCGCCGAAGACAGCGACATAAATTAGGAGCTTTCTGGGTTTAGCTGGTTATTACCGCAGGTTTATTGAAGGGTTCTCTAATTTGGCGTTGCCATTAACTCAGTTAACGAGAAAGAACCAAGTCTTTGTATGGGACGCTGCTTGTGAAGAAAGTTTTAAAGAGTTGAAAAAGAGATTGACTACGGCACCGGTGTTAGTGTTACCGACTCCGAGTGAACCGTTTGTGGTGTACTGTGATGCGTCTAAGATGGGATTAGGTGGAGTTCTTATGCAGAATGGTAAAGTAGTAGCATATGCATTGCGGCAATTGAGAGTGCATGAGCGAAATTATCCGAATCATGATCTTGAATTAGCTGCGGTTGTTTTTGTGTTGAAAATCTGGAGACATTATTTATATGGTTCAAGATTTGAAGTGTTTAGTGATCATAAGAGTCTGAGATACCTGTTTGATCAGAAAGAGCTGAATATGAGGCAGAGAAGATGGTTGGAATTTTTGAAGGATTATGACTTCAGTTTGAGTTATCATCCAGGAAAGGCCAATGTAGTGGCAGATGCTTTGAGTAGGAAAGCAATTCATATGGCAGCTCTGATGGTGAAAGAAATTGAGTTAATTGAACAATTTAGAGATTTGAGCATGGTTTGTGAGACTACTGCAGATAGTGTAATGTTGGGTATGTTGCAGGTAAATAATGACTTCTTGGATATGATTAGAGAAAATCAGAAGTTGGATGTGAAATTGGTAGATTTGATGCCTGGAGTAGGAAGTGACTCCGATAGTGACTTTAAATTGGATAGTACAGGTGTGTTGAGATTTAGAGGCAGGATTTGTGTACCAGATAATGAGGAATTAAAAAAGTCAATTTTGAGTGAAGGACACCGTAGTAATCTGAGTATTCATCCTGGAGCTACGGAGATGTATCATGATTTGAAGAAATTATTTTGGTGGTCTGGTATGAAAAGAGACATTGCTCAATTTGTGTATGCCTGTTTGACGTGTCAGAAGTCGAAGGTAGAACACCAAAGACCTTCTGGATTTATGCAACCATTAGAGATCCCGGTTTGGAAATGGGATTGCATTACTATGGATTTTGTTACAGGTTTGCCGAATACGGCGAGAGGTTTTGATGCTATCTGGGTGATTGTGGATCGATTGACGAAGTCTGCACATTTTGTACCAATCAACATTAGTTTTCCATTAACGAAGCTGGCGGATATTTATATTCGGGTAATTGTGAAGTTGCATGGTGTTCCGTCCAGTATTGTATCGAATAGAGATCCGTGGTTTACTTCGGAATTTTGGAAAAGCTTGCAGGAAGCTTTGGGGACTAAGTTGAAGTTGAGTTCAGCTTATCATCCGCAAACTGATGGTCAGTCGGAGAGGACTATTCAGTCACTTGAGGATTTGTTGAGAGCTTGTGTGTTGGAAAAGGGTGGTGCGTGGGATACTCATTTACCATTGATTGAGTTCACGTACAATAACAGTTACCATTCTAATATCGGAATGGCACCGTTTGAAGCTTTGTATGGGAGGAGGTGTAGGACTCCTCTGTGTTGGTATGAAACTGGTGAGAATATGGTGCTTGGACCAGAAATTGTACAGCAGACTACTGAGACAATTCAAATGATTCGTGAGAAAATGAAAGTGTCTCAGAGTAGGCAGAAAAGTTATCATGATAATCGGAGGAAAGAGTTGGAATTCTGTGTAGGTGATCACGTATTCCTAAGAGTTAATCCGATGACTGGTGTGGGTCGTGCATTGAAGCCCAAGAAGCTGGATCCTAAGTTTATTGGACCTTATGAAATTCTGCAAAGAATTGGTGCTGTAGCTTATAGGGTGGCGTTGCCGCCTGAGTTATCGAACTTACATGATGTGTTTCATGTGTCGCAATTGCGAAAGTATGTTTCTGATCCATCTCATGTTATTCAGAGAGATGATGTTCAGGTTCGGGAGAATCTTACTATTGAGACGATGCCGTTGAGGATCGAGGACCGTAAGATGAAACAGCTCCGAGGGAAAGAGATAACTTTGGTGAAGGTAGCTTGGGGAGGTGCTGCAGGAGGCAGTGTGACCTGGGAGTTGGAAAGCAGGATGCGAGAAGCGTATCCGGAGCTATTTCCATCAGGTAATTTTCGAGGACGAAAATAATTAAAGTGGGGGAGAGTTGTAACACCCATTTTAATTATTTAGTCATTTTATAATTATTTTAAATATTATACGTTGGTGTGTCCTTTGGTGGGGGTGTATTTGGTGATATTTGGTGGGTGTCCCTAATGTGGAAGGACTATTGGTGGTATTTTGGTGTGAAATATAATAATATAAAAATAATAGTAACATTGGTGGGGGTGTTATTATTATTATTATTATTATTATTACTATTATTATTATTATTATTATTATTATTATTATTATTATTATATTTGTTAATATTATTAATATTATTATTATTTTGGTGAAATAATGATATTATTATTATTATTATTATTATTATTATTATTATATTTATTATATTTGTTAATATTATTAATATTATTATTATTTTGGTGAAATAATGATATTATTATTATTATTATTATTATGGTGAAATAACGATATTATTATTATTATTATTATTATTATTATTATTATTATTATTATTAATAATAATGAGTATTATTATTATTATGATTATTATTATTATTAGTATTATAATATTATTAGTATTAATAATAATATTGTATTATTTTATTAAGTTATTTTATTAATTGGGATTAGATTTAATAAAGAAAATAGAATGTGAAGGGGTGGGGAGAGTGGTACGATACATTTGAGAAATTGAGAAAAAGGGAACGAAGAACGGAAGAGAAAAGGGGAAGGCCAAAAGACCAATTCTAGGAGGATTTCTATCGATCAACCAATTGATAAGGTAAGGGGGGAGAAATTTGATTGGGAATGGTTTATACATGTATAGGGTAGAGGGGATTCCTTAACCCCGTAGGAATTTATCGTTATATAAAGTTTTATATTGGCATGCTATGATTATTGTTGATGTTGGGGGATTGGTGAATGCTGATGATGCATTTTGGGGTATATATATATGGTGATGATAGTAACTGTAATGTTGAGCCATTTTGTTGGATTGTTGATGTTACTGTAGTATTGATCCATTTTGTTGGATTGTTGATGTTACTGTAGTGTTGATAGTAACTAGGAATATAAAGCTGATGAGATTATGTGTTGTTACCGTAGTGTTGGCAATGACCATGATTATAGCTTTGGGAAAAGTTATGTGTTGTTTCCCTATAGTGTCGTTAATGACTATGGTTAGGACCTTGGTGAGATTCAAAGTGACTCTGAAGTGTCGGTAATGTACCGTAATGTCGGTTCTAGAGTAGAAATTATAGGATAATTGGTAAGTATAATATCTATTGGCATGTTTGTGATTGTGGATTGATGTTGATGAATTATTGATTTTGGTGTATAGACTGAGGTGTTGGTTTAGGGAGGTTCTGAGTAACCTCAGAGACTTTTGGTGAGATGTCTGAATTGGTCTCGTGTGATCCTTCTAGCCTTGTTGTAGTGTGAAATGATGAGTATGGGATATAACTTGTGTACTTGGTGATAGTACGCGTTTCCCTTAATATTGTTGGTGAGCAATTAGTAATGTATATGTGTGTAGTGATCAGTAGGATCGTGTATCCCCGAGTGGGGGGGGGGGGACATAGTTATATCCGGTGTGATAGTATGAATTTGTTTACTATCTGATTGATTTATATGGTGTTGGTGTAATATATCTATACATATGCATTGTTGTATGATGATATGATCAGGAGGATCGTGTGCACTTAGCGTGCCAAAATATAATAATTATGCATTGGTGTCTTGCATATCATGGTGTTTTGGTGGGATGAATCATGTCTCAGGAGGAGCGTAAGTGATTCATCCGTACTCCTTCGTGGAGAATGGTGGGGGATAGATCATGTCTCAGGAGGAGCGTAAGTGATCTATCCAGGTTCGATTGAATGAACCAATGAGTCGGTACCGCATGCATGGTGTTGAGTTGCATAATTGCATTATAATATGTTATATTGTAATTTGAACAGTAGGTTCGTTATATGGTGTTGTTGGGGTGAATAATTGATGTGTTGGTGTGTTTTACTGCCTTATTACATGTATTACATTACCATTATATTTTTGATTATGATTTCTCACCCCTTTGCTGTTGTTGTGTCTGTGCTTCTCCGGAAGTACAGATAATCCAGGTACTTAGCTAGCTTGGATTATGGTGTGACAGTCGAGTCTAGGATGCTCTGATACGTAGCACGGGACTTGGGCGCTTTTATTTGTTTTATGAAGAACTTATATTTTATTTTCCTGTGAACGTATCAAACTTTTATTGGGTTTTATATTTAATATTCCGCTGTATTTGGAGAAAAACCTTTTTATAAGGAAACGTTGTTTTCATGTGATATCCCACTTGGGAAATTGGAACTCTGATTTTGTTTATTTATAATGTTTATTAATTTAATTGATTTTGGGAAGTGGGGTGTTACAATTGGTATCAGAGCAGGTCGGTCCGTCCGGCCAGTGTTGTTGAGTCGAGTTGAGTCTGTCCTTTATGATGTAGTTGAATATCTTTTAACTTGGTGTTGCTATGTTTGAGCAGTATGGTAGGAAGGAACGATGCTGCATTGGCTGCTGCTATGCAAGCAATGGCGCAGGCAGTTGCTAATCAGAATCAAACTGCAGATGCCCAATTCAGGAGTTTGGCGCAGTTTCGGAGCAACAAGCCGCCAACGTTTGAAGGAGGAATTCTGGACCCAGAAGCTGCTCAGAAGTGGCTGAAGGCAATTGAGAAGATATTCAGAACGATGGAATGTACTGATGAGCAGAAGGTGAGATTTGGTACTCACATGCTGGAAGGTGAGGCTGAAGCCTGGTGGGACAATAGTCGCCAAAGATTGGAAGCTGCTGGAACCGCCATTACTTGGGAGGTGGTTCGGAAGGGTTTTTTGGAAAAGTATTTTCCAGAAGATATTCGCAGTGCTAAGGAAATTGAATTCTTAGAGTTGAAGCAGGGTAGTATGACGGTAGCGGAGTATGCTGCTAAATTTGAGGAGCTAGTGCAGTATTGTCCTCACTATAATGTGGAGGGGGCGATGACTTCTAAGTGCTTAAAGTTTGAGAATGGACTGCGTCCAGAGATTAAGTTGGGAATTGCTTGTCAGAAGATCAGGAGCTATCCTGAGCTAGTAAGTAGGAGCAGGATATATGATAACGATAACCGAGCTAGGATTGCGCACTACAAAGCTGTTAATGACCATAAGGGTAAGCAGAGGTTTAGTGGTACTCCTTATAGTGTTGCTGCTGATAAGGGAAAACGTAAAGCTGTTGTTGATAAGAAGCCTAGAGATGGGAGAACATCTGCTGAAGGGAAATGTTTTCGGTGCGGTGGTATAGGACATTGTGCTAATGATTGTCCTAATGAAGCCAAGAAGTGTTTTAAGTGTGGGAAACCAGGTCATGTGATAGCTGACTGCAGAGCAACCATGCCGACCTGTTATAACTGTGGTGAGAAGGGTCATATCAGTACACATTGTGAGAAGCCGAAGAAGCCTCAGACGTCTCCGGCTAGTGGGAAAGTGTTTACCTTAGCAGGGACTCAAGCTGCCAGTGATGAGCGTGTTATCAAAGGTACTTGTATTATCAATAATATTCCTTTGATTGCTATTATTGATACGGGTGCAACACACTCGTTTATTTCTGTGGATTGTGTGGAGAGAATAGGATTGGTGCCGTCTACTCTGGAGAGACGAATGACTATTGAGACACCCTCTATAGGTTCAGTGACTACTTCTTTGGTATGCCTGAAGTGTCCGCTGACTATTTTCGGTAGAGAATTTGAAGTGGATTTGATTTGTCTACCACTTGGTAAATTGGATGTTATTCTGGGTATGAACTGGTTAGAGTTCAACCGAGTCTACATCGACTATTTTCGGAAGGAATTGTTGTTCTTGACCCCTGAAGAGGAAGCTTTAGCAAGTTCTTTGTCTAATAAAGAATTGAGGGCCTTGTTGGAAGATGAAACTAGAGTGTTTGCTTTATTTGCAACATTATCGGGGGATAGCAAAGTGTCAATAGAGGAAGTAGCTGTGGCGAATGAATTTCCGGAAGTGTTTCCTGACGACATTACAAAATTGCCTCCGACGCGAGAAGTGGAATTTGGTATTGATATTGTTCCTGGTACGAGGCCTATTTCTATGGCACCGTACAGGATGTCTGCAGTGGAATTGGCTGAGTTGAAGTCTCAGATTGGAGAATTGTTGGATAGGAAGTTTATTAGGCCAAGTGTATCGCCGTGGGGAGCTTCAGTGTTATTGGTGAAGAAGAAGGATGGTAGTATGCGTTTGTGCATCGATTACCGTCAATTGAATAAAGTGACTATTAAGAATAAGTATCCTCTACCTAGGATTGATGACTTGATGGACCAGCTGGTGGGAGCTCGTGTATTTAGTAAGATCGACTTAAGATTGGGTTATCATCAGATAAGAGTAAAAGAAGGTGATGTTCAGAAGACTGCCTTTAGGACTCGATATGGACATTACGAATATGCTGTAATGCCGTTTGGAGTGACTAACGCGCCGGGAGTATTTATGGAGTATATGAACAGAATTTTCCATTCTTATTTGGATCAGTTCATTGTAGTGTTTATTGATGATATATTAATTTATTCTAAATCTGATGAAGAGCATGCAGGACATTTGAGGATTGCGTTGCAAGTGTTGAAAGAAAATAAACTATTTGCTAAATTGTCAAAGTGTGACTTCTGGTTGAGGAAAGTGAGTTTCTTGGGGCATGTAATATCTGAAGATGGAATAGCGGTGGATCCGTCAAAAGTAAGTGCAGTATTGCAGTGGGAACCGCCGAAGACAGCGACAGAAATTAGGAGCTTTCTGGGTTTAGCTGGTTATTACCGCAGGTTTATTGAAGGGTTCTCTAATTTGGCGTTGCCATTAACTCAGTTAACGAGAAAGAACCAAGTCTTTGTATGGGACGCTGCTTGTGAAGAAAGTTTTAAAGAGTTGAAAAAGAGATTGACTACGGCACCGGTGTTAGTGTTACCGACTCCGAGTGAACCGTTTGTGGTGTACTGTGATGCGTCTAAGATGGGATTAGGTGGAGTTCTTATGCAGAATGGTAAAGTAGTAGCATATGCATTGCGGCAATTGAGAGTGCATGAGCGAAATTATCCGAATCATGATCTTGAATTAGCTGCGGTTGTTTTTGTGTTGAAAATCTGGAGACATTATTTATATGGTTCAAGATTTGAAGTGTTTAGTGATCATAAGAGTCTGAGATACCTGTTTGATCAGAAAGAGCTGAATATGAGGCAGAGAAGATGGTTGGAATTTTTGAAGGATTATGACTTCAGTTTGAGTTATCATCCAGGAAAGGCCAATGTAGTGGCAGATGCTTTGAGTAGGAAAGCAATTCATATGGCAGCTCTGATGGTGAAAGAAATTGAGTTAATTGAACAATTTAGAGATTTGAGCATGGCTTGTGAGACTACTGCAGATAGTGTAATGTTGGGTATGTTGCAGGTAAATAATGACTTCTTGGATATGATTAGAGAAAATCAGAAGTTGGATGTGAAATTGGTAGATTTGATGCCTGGAGTAGGAAGTGACTCCGATAGTGACTTTAAATTGGATAGTACAGGTGTGTTGAGATTTAGAGGCAGGATTTGTGTACCAGATAATGAGGAATTAAAAAAGTCAATTTTGAGTGAAGGACACCGTAGTAATCTGAGTATTCATCCTGGAGCTACGGAGATGTATCATGATTTGAAGAAATTATTTTGGTGGTCTGGTATGAAAAGAGACATTGCTCAATTTGTGTATGCCTGTTTGACGTGTCAGAAGTCGAAGGTAGAACACCAAAGACCTTCTGGATTTATGCAACCATTAGAGATCCCGGTTTGAAAATGGGATTGCATTACTATGGATTTTGTTACAGGTTTGCCGAATACGGCGAGAGGTTTTGATGCTATCTGGGTGATTGTGGATCGATTGACGAAGTCTGCACATTTTGTACCAATCAACATTAGTTTTCCATTAACGAAGCTGGCGGATATTTATATTCGGGTAATTGTGAAGTTGCATGGTGTTCCGTCCAGTATTGTATCGGATAGAGATCCGCGGTTTACTTCGGAATTTTGGAAAAGCTTGCAGGAAGCTTTGGGGACTAAGTTGAAGTTGAGTTCAGCTTATCATCCGCAAACTGATGGTCAGTCGGAGAGGACTATTCAGTCACTTGAGGATTTGTTGAGAGCTTGTGTGTTGGAAAAGGGTGGTGCGTGGGATACTCATTTACCATTGATTGAGTTCACGTACAATAACAGTTACCATTCTAGTATCGTAATGGCACCGTTTGAAGCTTTGTATGGGAGGAGGTGTAGGACTCCTCTGTGTTGGTATGAAACTGGTGAGAATATGGTGCTTGGACCAGAAATTGTACAGCAGACTACTGAGACAATTCAAATGATTCGTGAGAAAATGAAAGTGTCTCAGAGTAGGCAGAAAAGTTATCATGATAATCGGAGGAAAGAGTTGGAATTCTGTGTAGGTGATCACGTATTCCTAAGAGTTAATCCGATGACTGGTGTGGGTCGTGCATTGAAGTCCAAGAAGCTGAATCCTAAGTTTATTGGACCTTATGAAATTCTGCAAAGAATTGGTGCTGTAGCTTATAGGGTGGCGTTGCCGCCTGAGTTATCGAACTTACATGATGTGTTTCATGTGTCGCAATTGCGAAAGTATGTTTCTGATCCATCTCATGTTATTCAGAGAGATGATGTTCAGGTTCGGGAGAATCTTACTATTCAGACGATGCCGTTGAGGATCGAGGACCGTAAGATGAAACAACTCCGAGGGAAAGAGATACCTTTGGTGAAGGTAGCTTGGGGAGGTGCTGCAGGAGGCAGTGTGACCTGGGAGTTGGAAAGCAGGATGCGAGAAGCGTATCCGGAGCTATTTCCATCAGGTAATTTTCGAGGACGAAAATAATTAAAGTGGGGGAGAGTTGTAACACCCATTTTAATTATTTAGTCATTTTATAATTATTTTAAATATTATACGTTGGTGTGTCCTTTGGTGGGGGTGTATTTGGTGATGTTTGGTGGGTGTCCCTAATGTGGAAGGACTATTGGTGGTATTTTGGTGTGAAATATAATAATATAAAAATAATAGTAACATTGGTGGGGGTGTTATTATTATTATTATTATTATTATTATTATTATTATTATTATTATTATTATTATTATTATATTTGTTAATATTATTAATATTATTATTATTTTGGTGAAATAATGATATTATTATTATTATTATTATTATTATTATTATTATAATATTTATTATATTTGTTAATATTATTAATATTATTATTATTTTGGTGAAATAATGATATTATTATTATTATTATTATTATTATTATTATTATTATTATATTTATTATATTTGTTAATATTATTAATATTATTATTATTTTAGTGAAATAATGATATTATTATTATTATTATTATTATTATTATTATTATTATATTTGTTAATATTATTAATATTATTATTATTTTGGTGAAATAATGATATTAGTATTATTATTATTATTATATTTATTATATTTGTTAATATTATTAATATTATTATTATTATTATGGTGAAATAACGATATTATTATTATTATTATTATTAATAATGAGTATTATTATTATTATGATTATTATTATTATTAGTATTATAATATTATTAGTATTAATAATAATATTGTATTATTTTATTAAGTTATTTTATTAATTGGGATTAGATTTAATAAAGAAAATAGAATGTGAAGGGGTGGGGAGAGTGGTACGATACATTTGAGAAATTGAGAAAAAGGGAACGAAGAACGGAAGAGAAAAGGGGAAGGCCAAAAGACCGATTCTAGGAGGATTTCTATCGATCAACCAATTGATAAGGTAAGGGGGGAGAAATTTGATTGGGAATGGTTTATACATGTATAGGGTAGAGGGGATTCCTTAACCCCGTAGGAATTTATCGTTATATAAAGTTTTATATTGGCATGCTATGATTATTGTTGATGTTGGGGGATTGGTGAATGCTGATGATGCATTTTGGGGTATATATATATATGGTGATGATAGTAACTGTAATGTTGAGCCATTTTGTTGGATTGTTGATGTTACTGTAGTATTGATCCATTTTGTTGGATTGTTGATGTTACTGTAGTGTTGATAGTAACTAGGAATATAAAGCTGATGAGATTATGTGTTGTTACCGTAGTGTTGGCAATGACCATGATTATAGCTTTGGGAAAAGTTATGTGTTGTTTCCCTATAGTGTCGTTAATGACTATGGTTAGGACCTTGGTGAGATTCAAAGTGACTCTGAAGTGTCGGTAATGTACCGTAATGTCGGTTCTAGAGTAGAAATTATAGGATAATTGGTAAGTATAATATCTATTGGCATGTTTGTGATTGTGGATTGATGTTGATGAATTATTGATTTTGGTGTATAGGCTGAGGTGTTGGTTTAGGGAGGTTCTGAGTAACCTCAGAGACTTTTGGTGAGATGTCTGAATTGGTCTCGTGTGATCCTTCTAGCCTTGCTGTAGTGTGAAAATGATGAGTATGGGATATAACTTGTGTACTTGGTGATAGTACGCGTTTCCCTTAATATTGTTGGTGAGCAATTAGTAATGTATATGTGTGTAGTGATCAGTAGGATCGTGTATCCCCGAGTGCGGGGGGGGGGGGGGGGGGGGGGACGTAGTTATATCCGGTGTGATAGTATGAATTCGTTTACTATCTGATTGATTTATATGGTGTTGGTGTAATATATCTATACATATGCATTGTTGTATGATGATATGATCAGGAGGATCGTGTGCACTTAGCGTGCCAGAATATAATAATTATGCATTGGTGTCTTGCATATCATGGTGTTTTGGTGGGATGAATCATGTCTCAGGAGGAGCGTAAGTGATTCATCCGTACTCCTTTGTAGAGAATGGTGGGGGATAGATCATGTCTCAGGAGGAGCGTAAGTGATCTATCCAGGTTCGATTGAATGAACCAATGAGTCGGTACCGCATGCATGGTGTTGAGTTGCATAATTGCATTATAATATGTTATATTGTAATTTGAACAGTAGGTTCGTTATATGGTGTTGTTGGGGTGAATAATTGATGTGTTGGTGTGTTTTACTGCCTTATTACATGTATTACATTACCATTATATTTTTGATTATGATTTCTCACCCCTTTGCTGTTGTTGTGTCTGTGCTTCTCCGGAAGTACAGATAATCCAGGTACTTAGCTAGCTTGGATTATGGTGTGACAGTCGAGTCTAGGATGCTCTGATACATAGCACGGGACTTGGGCGCTTTTATTTGTTTTATGAAGAACTTATATTTTATTTTCCTGTGAACGTATCAAACTTTTATTGGGTTTTATATTTAATATTCCGCTGTATTTGGAGAAAAACCTTTTTATAAGGAAACGTTGTTTTCATGTGATATCCCACTTGGGAAATTGGAACTCTGATTTTGTTTATTTATAATGTTTATTTATTTAATTGATTTTGGGAAGTAGGGTGTTACAAGCGACACTCGTAGGAATGTCCATGGGCATAGCTCATCTTCTCAGATCGTCATATAGAGAGTTTTCGCTTAGATATAGGTAAAGAGTAACAAGCGATACATTTCTTTATTTTCTGCAAATTTAAACAAACAAATTAAAATAGAGACTTTGTGGGTTGCCTCCCACACAACGCTTTGTTTAACGTTGATAGCTCGACGACCAAGGAGTGCAAGTACTCATGGTGGTTCTTTCGAGACTGGTTCCTCGATCAAACTTTGAATGGTCTTCGGTTTCCATGGCCACTTATCAAGCCATCGCTCATATCCCTCACCTTTTCGTTTCTTTCTTCTGTAGGGTGGTTCCTTGTTTTGAATGCGTGGTGGTGGTTCTGGATCTATCCTGCGTATCAGCTTTTCAAATTTGGGCTTAGTTATTTCATCCACCACCTTAAAATTTAATCTTACCCTTTTAACAGTAATGATGACCCTAGTTTCACGGTCCTCGAATTTTCTTTTCCTATGAGGGACCTTAGACGAAGGTGCATTGGTGTGGGTATTTTCCAGTACCTCCATATATGTTTTGGATTTGGAGTTTACCTTAACTTCCACAGCCCTTTGTGGGAATGAAATAGGTGGGGTATAGGGAGGAGGGGCAACAATAGGTGCTTCCTTCTCTACCTCTTCGACAACCTCCCTTTCGGGTGGTGTCGGTGGATTTTTCTCAATAATTATTCTTGTCTCACCAATACTCTCCTCAGACTCATCATCACTCTCCCTAGGATCTTCTATTTGTTCTTCATTACTAGTGGTTACAACATTCACATGGCTCTCAGGGAAGGGTCCTAGAGATATTTGTGTAAGCAAAGAGGTTTGAGTCTCCAAAGCCTTGCTGTGAGTCGCGAGGGAATCGACTATAATGCTCGTCTGCTTAAGGTCTTCATCAATTTAGAGATGTTGTTTTCTAAAATCTTCATTTTGGAGAGTTTGTGTCTCCATAAAGCGCTCCATCATAGATTCTATCCTAGAGTGAGTAAACGTCTCTTCGAATTCTTCTAGTAATAGTTCAAGGGTTGATGTATCGAAATCTTGCGTTTCCTCAAAACATTGGGAGTCGTCATCGTAGAGGGAATTTGGGTGAGAATGCGTCGTATTGAAATCTTCTAATAATATTTCGAGGTCCGATTTAAACAGATCTTGTGGTTCCTCGAAATATTGGGGGTGGTAGTTATAAGGGAAATATGGGTTATACATTATGATTTAGATAAGAGTGCCTTAGTCTATACTATGCAACAACAAAATCACAATATTGACTGTTGGTCCCCGGCAAGGGTGCCAAAAACTTGATCGCGACTTTCTATGTCTAACAATTCTAACTGCAAGTGCACAGTCTATCGCGTAGTAATAATAGATATCGATCCTACAGGGACTCGTAAGTATTATCGGGTGTTACAGTGTTTAGCTAGGTCGGTTTGGTTTCAAGTTGAATAATGGCAGAATAAATGCGTAAACTAAAGGGAACTAAGGTTTTTACTTAAGATATGAATTTATGAATCGATATGCAATAATTTTGTTCTTCGGGGATTTGACAACTTATTGGCGTATTAAATGTTTTCAAACTTAGTTTAAGAAGAAAATAGTGATTTAAAGACTTTTGTCTCACAATGGTTGTTGACGCTAGTCGCAACTCTAAGGCGGAACGTATGCTTTCGCTATCCCGTTCGGGGTTAAAGTTACCTTTTGAAAATCTCTAAGTTCTAATCCTTTTTAAGGCGCTTTCGCTGTTTTTAAATCGAATGTCTAGTTTTTACTATCTGGTCTTACCTCAGCTGTCGCTTGTTGGTTCGTACCTTAATATGGTTTCCCACTGTCGTGGCAAAACCACCGTAAATAGCTTCTCACTTTCGTGACAAAGATTTATTTAGAATTTTGATTAAAAACTAAAACCATAACTGAGTTTTTGAAAAGAGAAAAACTACGCCAATTATTATCAAATTCCGTCTGAATTATTATTACATATCAATTACAGTAGTTTAGCTAGACATGGAAATAGAAATGGCAATACATAAATAAAAACAGTAATTAATAACATGCATCATAATAAACTGAAATTACGATTAAAATTTAAAACCTGTAAATATTCCAATTGGCCTTTGGGCAGATCCTCCACAAATGTTGGCAGGATTCTGGTCTTGGTGCCAATTTATCGTACAAGGGAAATGGGAATTACAAAATATCAAAGAATGCAGAAAAGGAAAAGAGAAACAAATAAGAATAGAATAATGGAAATGTTGCTCTGGAGACGAATTGGCAGCACTTCGTTGTCTTGAATGCGACTCCCTTTTTCAGGTCCCAACCTCTTCCTTTTATAGAGGGAGAGTATCTAACGGTTATTCCTTCAGGAAGTGGGTTTGAGGCAGAAAAATAGGAGTTAGTGGCCACACTTTTGGTCTTTGAGGGGGGAAATTTCCACGTGATTTCATTCTGCCACGTTCTGGCTGCATGACGGTCGTCATGGCTGTGTGACGGTCGTCACACGCATGACGGTCGTAACAGCTGTGTGACGGTCGTCACATCAGTCAGACTCGTTTCTACTGGTTTTCACTTGGTTTTTCATCCATTTTCCACTTGTTTTTGCTCCTTTTCTTCATATTGCTTTGCTTGGACATGTTCTTCGAATACCTGCATAATACTTATACAAATAGCATGGAATGCCCCGAATTCAGAGTAAAATCGGTCAAACATTAGTTAAAACACACGTCATTTTATAGATATATTTTCGCGTTATCAACACACACTTAGGAGCGTCGTTAGAATATAGTTTTACTCTATGTATTTAATTAGAGGATTACTTCTAGGTGGAGAAACACGGAAAATCTGAACATTATCCCTATAAATTGAAAAGTATATTTTTGAATGCATCTATGTACACCAAATTCATATGTAAATGAGTCATATTCTCTTTTTTGTCAAGAATGAGTCTGAAGATATATCTGTGTAATAATTTCATGCACCTCATCCATTTATAACTGAATTACACCCTATTTTTTTATAATATAGTATGAAAATACATTTCTGTGACAAATATGGATATACACTTCCGTAATCATCATGTATGTAGTAAATTTTCACATAATAAGATGAAAATGCCATGTAATAATATGCGTCTCCATACACTGATGTAATAAGATGAAAAATGCCATTTATTAGAATCAATCCAGATTTCATAATACTGTCAAAATAACTGTTGTGAATCTTGTTGTGAATTACAATAAAATTCAATATCAATTTGTGAGGCAAAAAATAATAACAACCAAAATAAATGGTCTTCAGCAATAATAATCCGTATACAGATAATATAACAGAATAAGGCAAGAAAAAACCGAAGGCTTGTTTACCCAGTTTGATCAAACGATCTACTATAGGGGAGAGAGTACCTCTCCAATTGACTATACTCAGAAAGTTGTTACAAGAGATTACATATGAGTTACAAGAAAATAACTTTCACCTTTAAGTTCCCAAGAACAACCCTGAAGGCGCCCAAGAACAACCATATTTTCTACCCAAGTGTTTCCCTACCTCTCCAACTCTCAATATATGAGTCACTCAAACCCAAGGTGTAATCCAAGGTTTTGTTTGTGCATAACTGAAACCTTATGCTATACCTCTAAACCCTTGTGTAATACCCCAAATTTTACCCTCAGATTGGTCGATTCATGTCGCATATCATCTCATTTTCGCATCAGCTAACTATTAACGAGTTGTGTAGTTTTGTTTCGTGTTGCAGAAACCACGTCTGGTACACTTTAGTTGTTAAAGGGTGAAACAGTCATTTACACGTTGTTTACTGACAGTCTATGAAGTTGAGTTATCATCAGGGATTTACTGAATAAATAGAGCCTCCGTTTCCGTGTTCTTTATTTTCTTTGAAGGTAAACAGGAATTCACGGTAATTTTGGCATCAGGATGTTTAAGATACAGTAATTAATGCAGCAGGCAGGGGATTTATCTTGTGGGTTTCTGAGGTATTTATCTTGTCGTTTGGGTTTGATTACATCGAGATATCGGTTTGGTTCAAGGCGATGCAAGAATCCGTTCTGTGAAATTTGGTTTCAACAGACAGTTATTTTCTGCTTCTTCTGCTACCTGCCACTCAAATTTCTCAAAAGGAAAACGGTACAAAGTTGGCTCAAGTCGGGATTTGTCACATTTATTTAATGGAAGTTTTTGGCCGAGTTGGTTCACGGCAGGGGATTTATTCATCAGAAACATAATTGGAATTTTCGGCGCGGAATAGTTATATTTCACTGTTAATTGGAGTTCTATGTTTCCCTTCCATTTAGTTCGTTCGAGGTCATTACTGATTCTATCATCATGCGCGACTTAAGTTAGAATATATTGGGAAAATTAAGGTTATATCAGTTATGTGGAGCGATACATGTTGGAGTGGAAAGTTTGATTCGACCGACTTATAGGATTTATTCATGTTGGATTTATATGGCGAAATTAAGCTTATTATTCAAGATTGATCGGATTATTTTTAATCGTGGGATGTTGGTTCAGAGGCAATTTATCATTTGGATTTAATCATGTTTTGATTTAAGTGATTCATTGAAAGGAGTAATCGGAAGGACTTTATTTGGATAAATAATATGAATTTTATTCATGTTTATGTACAAAAAGAAATGATTGTTGGAATAGAGATATTATTGAATTATTATTCATAAATATTTTTATTACAAAAGAAAGATAAAAAATATATACATTTTCATCTTAATTTCTAAGGTCCTAATTGTTCTAAGTGGTCTTCAGGCTTGATTTCTCCGACCATCTTCATGTCCAATTTTCTCCCGTACTTGTACGACAAAACAGAGAAACAGAGTAAAAGAGGTTAACGTTAGAAAATTTGTTTTGTTCGACACCTTCAGAAAAGTTTCATCACCGGGTGTCGGGAGGGCAATGAAAAATGCCAAAGCCAACTCCCTTTCCAATTCCCGACCTCGGATACCAACCGGTAATATCTGTTCTAATTTTGTTCGGGACAGCCGAGAAGAAGAGAAAAAGAAGTTTTGGGCCGAAAATGATTTTCGCCGGAAAACTGTTTCGAAGCCAAACGGTTTACCAACATGAATCTAAAATTCATATCCATCTATCAAGTAAATAAAACGGATATCCGAATCCACATCAGAAGGATCCAAATCGCTACCTGGAAAATCAAATCGAATCCATAGTCAGAAAATATCCGTGGATATCCAGCCAGGCAAATCAATCTGGATTCGGACAAGAAAATCCAAATCTAGACAAGTTCAAACCAGAAAACTAGAAAACAGTTCAACCAATTCCGAAAAATCAGAGAGAACAGTTCCGAAACCAGTCCAGAAAAAGCAGCGAAAAATCAGTTTAGAAAACCAGTAAGTTCGAAACAGTTCAAACCGGTTGAAGAAATCCGGTCAAACGAACACCAACCAAATCCAGCAACGTTCTTTTAGAAAAAAGCCCAGCGAGCCACTTCTAAAGCAACAACGTTACAGTCAAAACATCAACACGAACCGAGTCAGAATAGCCACAAGTTCTGGCTACAAAATCTTAAACAAACCTGCACATCAGGAGGCCCACGAATCAAATTCAGAAGGAAATAAATAGCTCATGAGAGAGATCACAAACCCTAAGGAGTAAACCCCAAAACGGCGGCGGCAACCGAAGGAGATTCAGAAACTCATTAGAGTTTCACCATCATCAAGTGAAAAATACGAAAGCGGAGTTTCTTCGATAAGAGGCGAGACGAAAGCAACCGAAAGACGAAGCGAGGAGCTTTCCGCGGCGGCCGTGGAAGCCTCACTACCACCGGCGGCGAGCTTCAACCCAAAGCTTGAGCCTCAGATTCACATCATCATTGGTGAGATCAGCGGATAGAAACCGTCGGCAAGAACATCTACAGTTCATCAAAAAAAGACGGTCACTGATCATCACTGCGGATCACAAAAACATCATCATCATCAGATCATGAAGGAACCAAAACCGCCATTAACAGATCCTCACAAGCTGCCGCCGCGCCACCAGATCCGCCGTCACAGCTCCAAAAGGGTAAGTTTTAACATGTTTGGTTTTTATCTGTTTCAGCGAAACAAGTGGATTAAGAAGAAGAAGCAACATGCAAGCTCGGAAAGGAAGAAAGAAAAAGCTCCGAAGAGCATTAATGGGGGCCGACGACGGTAGGATAAAAGGAAGAAGAAGATGATAAGGGTTGGCCTAATGAAAGAAACAAGGACCACATATGCTTTCCCCTTTTCATTTAGTCCGTTTTGTTTGGATTTTAGTAGCTTTTTACGTTTTTTATTTTCATAGTTTGAGTTATTGTTTATTTATCTTCATTTAATTTGAGGTAGTAATAATAGTAGTTACTAGGATTTCTCGTTTAGTAAGTGAACTATTTTCTTCAATAAATATAAATCTAAAACTAGTTGATCCTGGTATTCAGTCAATCTAAAAAAACAAAAAATATAAAATATTTTAAAACTAAAAGATTTTTCATCATTTTTAGTAAATTCATTTTTAAAACATTTTAAGTATATAAAAAAAACTTATACTTTCTTTTTAAATAATTAAAAGTAAAACCGTTTTTAATATTAAAGATTAAAAACTTTTAAATAATTAAAATTAAAACGGATTTTTAAAATTAAAATTTTTTTATTTAATTAAATTAAAACAAAATTTTTAGTAAAAATAGTAAAATTAAATTACTTTCTCCTTTAAAAATGTAAAAAGTTACTTTTCCCTTAAATAAAAGTTTCCAAAATAAAGTTGTGATCTAGCCGTTTCAATTTCGTCTAACCTCATTGGATTGTTTGTTTCAGCTTATTATCGACATTTCAATTATTCGTACTATTTTTGGCATGGATGTAATTTATGCGAGGCCATGATCGCAGTTATTTTCTTATTTTCGCATTTGTCTTGGGATTTGGAATTTTCGCTCTCTTTACCATTTCTTTACTTTCCGCACTTTATTTCTACCGCATAATAATTTGCCATATCTTGCATGATTAGCCGTTAGAATCCCCTCTGAAGGAATTAGGTCCAGTTGTTTGACCGCCGAGTCAATAACCCTTGACCATTTCCAAAACCCTAATAGCCTAGGCGTCCTGCCGTGGACGAAAATACCTTTTACCCTAGCTTTTAGGTCAAAGAGTCGCTGCACTCAGTTTTAGGGTTTCCCGCCGTGGAACCCCTAATTTAACCCTAATTTTAATTCAACTTTTCAACATAGAAATAGGAGTTTCAAGACTCTGCGTAAGCGTGTCCTTAAGATGCGTTTACTCCCCTTGAAACTTTGACCACAGTCAAGAAGTTTCTAACCTCCCTTTCGAGGGGAACTACAATTGCTCTGATTCCATTCCCGTCAGGATATATAGGCACAAGATGCGATGTCTTGCCGAGTAAACTTAGGACTAACCCTTAGGTCTTTTAGGTCACTCTATCTCTTAGCTCACTATATACTTAAAGCAAATAATAAAGAAAAATAGCAAAAATAAACAAAAGGTTCCTGTAGAGTACTACAGAAGTTTAGGGTGCTAGTACCTTCCCTAAGCTTAACCAACCCCTTACCTAGGTCTCTCCCCGCATTGTGTTTATGATGCAAGAATAGGTTTTCCCTCTTTTGACCTTTTCCTTCGGATAAATCAAAGAGCGGTTGTGAATTAAGAATTGTGATTCAAACTAATTAATAGTTTGATATCTTATTTCCACTGCAACACCTTGGTTTCCCTTGTTGGTGAAACCTCTATGATTGTCACACACCGAGCATATTATAGATACATGGATCCATGGGCCGAATCGAAAAAAGCCCGAAAACATGACAACACTATTCACCATATGGACGTCACTATTCATCTGTACAGATAACACTATTCACCGTGCAGACGATATTATTCACGGACCAATTTTTTTTCTCGACTTTTCATTTGACTTTTTAAAACTTTTGATTTTCGTGGTAAATTCAATCTACAAAATATGTTTTCTTTCTCTTCATCAACAAAGGTTTTAAGGCACATTTACAACAATAACAAATTACTTATAATACTATCCATAATCCCTAATAAAAATACTATCCTACAAGGCATATCGGACCCTGAGTTACTTCTGTTCCTCTTGTCCACAAATATGGATGTATTGTAACGCCCTGATACTGATTTCCCATTTTTGTTGAGCCTTTTATTTTATTTGGGTGATTAGTATTTTATTTGTGGAATTGGTGTGTTAATATATTATGTTTGCATATTGTGTTATTTTATCGTTTTTGAGAGTTTTCGGGGAAATTAGATTGAAGGGTATTTTAGATATTTCTTAATTAATGTTAAGTTAGATATTTTGTGTGAGAAAATGAATTATTAGATATTTGAGAGAAAAGTAATAGAAGGAATTAGAATAGAAAGATATAAGAGAGAAAGAGGGGAGAAAAGAAAGAGAAAGAAGAAAAAAGGAGAGCAAGAAAGAGGAAGAAGAGAAAAGATAAGAAAAAGAGGAAAAGCTTGGAAATCTTAAAAACAACTTCTTGGAATCGATTTAATCGGGAAAGTGTGTGAAATCTTATTATCTCATCAATGTATATCATTATATATGTGTTGTTTGGATTGTTTGGTTGTTTTCCACATATTTCCATTTTAGGTCGAATTCATTAAATCCATAGAAACCGATGTTTTCACGATTAGAATTCAAAATAAAGTGTGTAGTTTAGTCGAGAAATGTTAGGTCGAGACTATTGAAACTTGTTTGATTGAAATCGGGTGATTTTGTGACTTTTTGACATTTTTGGATAATTGAGAGTTTGAGAAGCGAAGCTTTCGCTAGGAGAATCACTGGCGGGTGAGGTAGCGAAGTGTTCGCTAAGCGAGCATACAGTGAACACTCCTAGACTTGGGCAGAACCAAAAAAAACTAAAACTCGCTGGAGAGAGTGGAGTAGCGAAGGACTCTCTAGGCGAACCCTTCTGCTCGCCTAGCGAGCATGACAACACAACATCTTTTTTTATTTCCATCCAATATCGATTCTTCGACTCGGATGTGATCATCCTTCTCCCGAAACGTGTAGCTTGTGTGCTGTTATATGATATGTTGTGGGTAGCCGTATAGCGTGAATCCTAGATTTTGGAATTTATTGTGAATTGTGGCCTTTTGGCAAATAAATGCATTGTTTAAATTAAATGTAAATGAATGATACTTGTGATAGAGTTCTTTACCGTTTAGGTGGTAAAGCGATGCTCGTTGCCGTTTTGCATAATTGGTGTGAATGTTCATAGATTGTATGTGAT
This sequence comes from Lathyrus sativus, assembly GCA_963859935.3. Lineage (NCBI taxonomy): Eukaryota > Viridiplantae > Streptophyta > Magnoliopsida > Fabales > Fabaceae > Lathyrus > Lathyrus sativus. Next base: position 469,326,659 of record OZ012739.1, read on the forward strand.
GGTATGAGATGAATGTATGAATATATTGTAAATATGTATGCATTTCAAGAGTGTCTTGAGTCATTTTGTATGTGAATCATAATGATGCACATTCTTGTGTTGTGCGATTCTAATGAGAATCCGTTGTAACATCGTGTGCCTATGTGAGGTGTGAGCGATGATTACAAACGATTGTGTGCCTATGTGAGGTGTGAGCAATCAGATTGTGTGCCTATGTGAGGTGTGAGCAATCCATAAACATTGTGTGCCTATGTGAGGTGTGAGCAATGGGTGAACATCGTAGGCCCGACAGGGAGTTACATTGGTAACGAGCGTTGGTCCCAATAAGTTCCTGAGTGAACTTGAGATGATTGAGTCGGTACCGCATTGCATTTGCATAGAGCCGTGAGTCGGTCTCTATAATTTGCATTTATCATCTTTAATTGTGTATTGGTGAATAAACATAAATGTGTATGTTTATGTGGAATGATACAATTATGGAAGTATGCATGATGAATATGCTTGGTTATATATATATATATATATATATATATATATATATATATATATATATATATATATATATATATATATATATATATATATATATATATATATATATATATATATATATATATATATATATATATATATATATATATATATATATATATATATATATATATATATATATATATATATATATATATATATATATATATATATATATATATATATATATATATTGCGATGTATATGAGTGAGTTGTGATGAATTGTGGTGAGAATGTAGAATATGTGTATTTTATGCTATGATATATATAATTATATGCATTGTTGTTATGATAATATTTCTCACCCTTCTGTTTTTTTATGATGCTCTATGAGGCATTGTTGAGTAGGTATGCTGGAGGTCTTTTTGTGAAGCGTGTCTTCATTCTTTTGGTCGGTCGGTTCTGATATGTAGCACCGGGTAGCTAGGATGTTCATGATTCTTTTGTGATACATTTGTATATGTATCTTGTGGTTGAATGTTTATGAAAACATGTCTTATGTTGTTGAATCATACTAGATGATATATATATGTATATATGTTTGATGTTATTCAATGTTTAGATTTTCCGCTTTTATTCTAACTGTTGAGGTGTAGGTGTAAGGACTAAGTTCCTCTGTTGCAAAGTTACCCCACTGTTGCATATATTTTGTTGAGCAGGTGTTGTATGTTTTAATTTCATGCGTAATGTGACTCGACTCTTTTATATTATGTTTATAATTATACTCTGACGAAATTTTTAATATGTGATTATTTGGGGGTATAGAAAGGGGGTGTTACATTAAGTGGTATCAGAGCCAGTGTTGAGTCAGTTGTATCTGTCTTGTTGTTGTGATGGTTGAACGGTTGTTTAACCTTGTTTTTATTTTTGGGAATGGTTAGAATATGGCTGCTCAAAACGACAATGTGATGGCTACTGCTTTGGAAGCAATGGCCAGGGCGGTGCAAGGTGCACCGAACGTGAATGCTAATGACGGGTTCAGGAAGAATCAACCATCGGTCTTCAAAGGAACATTTGATCCAGATGGTGCTCAAATTTGGTTGAAAGAGATTGAAAGGATCTTCAGAGTCATGGGCTGTGCGAAGGGGAATAAGGTGAGACTTGGGTCTCACATGCTGAAGGAAGAAGCCGACGATTGGTGGATCGGTATGCGTCAAGTTCTTGAGGTGGATGATGAAGAGATTACTTGGGATTTATTTTGTACTGAGTTCTTGAGGAAGTATTACCCTGAAAGTGTGAAAGGGAAGAAAGAGATGGAGTTCCTTGAACTGAAACAAGGTAGTATGTCCGTGGTGGATTATACTGCTAAGTTTATGGAGTTGGTTCAATTCCATCCTCACTATGCTGCAATTACTGCTGAATTCTCAAAGTGTATTAAATATGAGAATGGTTTGCGTCCCGAGATTAAGCAAGCTGTGGGATATCAAAGGATAAGAAGGTTTACGGATTTGACGGAATGTTGTAGAATCTTCGAGGAAGATAGCAAGGCTCGTTCTATACATTACAAAAGTTTGAATGAGAGGAAGGGAAAGCAGCAAGCTAGAAGTGGACCTTATGTGACCCCCTTTGATAAAGGCAAGCATAGGGAAAACTTTGATAAGAGATTTGGAGGAGGAGGTTCCGGTTCCGTTAAGTGTTACAAGTGTGGTGAATTGGATTATAAATCATTTGAGTGTGGGAAGACCGTAGTGGAATGTTCTAACTATGGAGGCCTTGGGCATGCTGCTACCAATTGTAGGAGGAATGTAGTGAAATGTTATAATTATGGAGAAGTGGGTCATATTAGTACTAAGTGTACTAAGCCGAAACAAGCTCAAGCGAGCGGAAAGGTGTTTGCATTAGCTGGGTCAGACACTAATAGTGCAGATCGTTTGATTAAAGGTACATGCTTTATTAATAGTACACCTTTAGTTGCTATTATTGATACTGGAGTTACTCATTCGTTTATTTCTCATGAGTGCGCTAAGCGTTTGAATTTGTTCGTGACTTCTTGGGGTGGTGACATGGTTATTGAGACTCCCGCTTCGGGGTCAGTAACTACGTCTTTGGTGTGTGTAAGTTGTCATTTGACCATGTATGGTAAAGACTTCATTATGGATTTAGCGTGTTTTCCGTTGGAGGGATTGGACGTAATCTTGGGTATGAACTGATTGTAGTTTAATCGAGTTCATATAGATTTCTACCACAAGTTAGTGAAGTTTCCTTCTTTGGAAGATGATGAAGATGCGAGTTTCCTATCCACTAAAGAGTTGAAGAAACTTTTAGCGGATGAAGCTCAATTGCTCGATTTGTTTGCATCATTGTCGGTGGAGAGTAAATTTGAGCTCGATGTGTTCCCAGTGGTGTGTGATTTTCCATAAGTGTTTCCGGAGGATATTACGGATGTACGTCGGAAAGAGAAGTTGAGTTTTCTATTGATCTAGTTCCAGGTACTAGACCGGTTTCGATGGCACCGTACTGTATGTCGGCATCGGAGTTGGTAGAATTGAAGAAGCAATTGAATGACTTGTTGGACAAGAGATTTGTAAGGCCAAGTGTTTCTCCTTGGGGTGCTCCGGTATTGTTGGTAAAGAAGAAGGATGGGAGTATGAGGTTATGCATTGATTATCGACAATTGAACAAGGTGACAATTAAGAACAAGTATCCGCTTCTAAGGATCGATGATTTGATGGACCAATTGGTTGGTGCGCGTGTTTTTAGCAAGATTGATTTGAGATCGGGATATCACCAGATTCGTATGAAAGGAGAGGATATTCAAAAGACAGCCTTTAGGACACAGTATGGCCATTACGAATATTCCGTGATGCCATTCGGGGTTTCTAATGCGCCGGGTGTGTTTATGGAATACATGAATCGTATTTTTCATGAACAGTTAGATCGTTTTGTGGTTGTGTTCATCGACGATATTTTGATTTACTCTAAGTCTCAAGAGGAGCATAAAGAGCATTTGAGGATTGTGTTACAAATTTTGAAAGAGAAACAATTGTATCCTAAGTTGTCGAAATGTGAATTTTGGTTGTCGGAAGTAAGCTTTCTTGGACATGTCATTTCCGGTAGTGGTATTAATGTTGATCCATCCAAGATTGATGCGGTGATGCAATGGGAGGCTCCTAGATCGGTTACGGAGATTCGAAGCTTTTTGGGCTTGGCGGGTTATTATCGGAGGTTTATTGAGGGATTTTCGAAGTTGGCACTTCCGTTAACGCAATTGACTTGTAAAGGAAAGGCTTTCATTTGGGATATTAATTTTGAAAAGAGTTTCATTAAGCTAAAAAGAAGGTTGACGACGACGCCGATCTTGATTTTGCCGAATCCGACAAAACTATTTGTGGTTTATTGTGATGCTTCTTTGACAGGTTTAGGTGGTGTTTTGATGCAAGATGGAAAAGTTGTGGCTTATGATTCAAGACAATTGAGAGTGCATGAAAAGAATTATCCTACACATGACTTAGAGTTAGCGGCCGTGGTGTTTGTTTTGAAAATTTGGAGGCACTATCTTTATGGTGCAAGATTTGAAGTTTTTAGTGATCACAAGAGTTTGAAATATTTATTTGATCAAAAAGAATTGAACATGAGACAAAGAAGGTGGTTAGAACTTTTGAAGGATTATGATTTTGGTTTGAATTACCATCCGAGTAAGGCAAACGTGGTTGCCGATGCTTTGAGTCGGAAGTTGTTACATATGTCCGCATTGATATTGAGAGAATGGGAACTTTTGGAGAATTTTAGAGACTTGAGTTTAGTTTGTGAAATGACGTCGAAAAGTCTGAGACTTGGTATGCTACATGTTAGGAATGATTTTCTTGCAACCGTATGTGAAAAGAAAAAGTTGGATTTGAAGTTCGTTGATTTAATGATGAATGAGAATGAGGATTTCAAGGTTGATAATTTTGGAGTTTTGAGATTCCGTGGTCGTATTTCTATTCCCGATGATGCGGAGTTGAAAAGATGATATTGGAAGAAGGACACCGAAGTAACTTAAGTATTCATCCGGGAGCAAATAAATTGTATCAAGATTTGAAGAAAATCTTTTGGTGGTCTGGATTAAAGAGGGATGTAGCTCAATTTGTGTATTCATGCTTAACTTGTCAAAAGTCTAAGGTGGAACATCAAAAGCTTAGTGGATTTATGCAACCGTTGGACATTCCGGAGTGGAAATGGGATAGTATATCGATGGATTTTGTTACAGGATTGCCGAATACGCAAAGAGGTCATAATGCTATTTGGGTAATCGTGGATAGGCTTACTAAATCTTCTCACTTCATTCCAATTGATATTAGTTATCCTTTGGAGAAGTTAGCCGAGATTTATGTTCTTGTGGTTGTGAAGTTACATGGAGTTCTTAAGAGTATTGTATCAGATAGAGATCCTAGATTTACATCGAGGTTTTGGGAGAGTTTACAAAAGGATTTGGGTTCTAAGCTAAGATTGAGTTCGGCTTATCATCCGCAAACGGATGGTTAAACCGAGAGGACAATTCAATTGTTGGAGGATTTATTGTGTGTTTGTGTACTCGAGCAAGGTGGTGCTTGGGATAGTTATTTGGCGTTAATTAAGTTCACCTACAATAACAATTTTCGTTCAAGTATAGGTATGACACCATTTGAGGCTTTGTATGGTCGGAGATGTCGAACACCTTTGTGTTGGCATGAAACCGATGAGAGGTCGATAGTTGGACCGGAAATGGTACAACAAACGACAGAGAAAGTGAAGTTTATTCGGGAAAAGATGAAAGCTTCTCAAAGTAGACAAAAGAGCTATCATTACAAGAGAAGGAAAGATCTTGAGTTTCAAGAAGGCGACCATGTATTTTTGAGAGTTACACCGGTTACGGGTGTGGGTCGTGCTTTGAAGTCGAAGAAGTTGACTTCTCATTTTATTGGTCTGTATCAGATTTCTGCACGAGTTGGCGCAGTGGCTTACCGTGTTGCATTGCCTCCGAATCTTTCGAATTTGCATGATGTATTCCATATTTCGCAACTTCGGAAGTATGTTCCGGATCCATCACATGTTATTCCTATGGACGAGGTTGAAGTGAGAGATAACCTTACGGTTGAAGCTTTACCAATTATGATTTTGGACCGTGAAGTTAAGAAGCTAAGAGGCAAGGATATTGCGCTTGTGAAAGTAGCGTGGGAAGGCGCTTCGGAAGGCAATATGACTTGGGAACTAGAGAGTGGGATGCGAGAGTCGTATCTGGAGTTGTTTGAATCAGGTAATATTTTCGAGAACGAAAATTTCTAAAGTGGGGGAGAGTTGTAACGTCCCGATTCTGATTTCCCATTTTTGTTGAGTCTTTTATTTTATTTGGGTGATTAATATTTTATTTGTGGAATTGGTGTGTTAATATATTATGTTTGCATATTATGTTATTTTATCGTTTTTGAGAGTTTTCGGGGAAATTAGATTGGAGGGTATTTTAGATATTTCTTAATTAATGTTAAGTTAGATATTTTGTGTGAGAAAATGAATTATTAGATATTTGAGAGAAAAGTAATAGAAGGAATTAGAATAGAAAGATATAAGAGAGAAAGAGGAGAGAAAAGAAAGAGAAAGAAGAAAAAAGGAGAGAAAGAAAGAGGAAGAAGAGAAAAGAGAAGAAAAAGAGGAAAAACTTGGAAATCTTCAAAACAACTTCTAGGAATCGATTTAATCGGGAAAGGGTGTGAAATCTTATTATCTCATCAATGTATATCATTATATATGTGTTGTTTGGATTGTTTGGTTGTTTTTCCACATATTTCCATTTTAGGTCGAATTGATTAAATTGATAGAAACCGATGTTTTCATGGTTAGAATTTAAAATAAATTGCGTAGTTTAGTCGAGGAATATTAGGCCGAGACTATTGAAACTTGTTTGATTGAAATCGGGTGATTTTATGAATTTTTGACATTTTGGGATAATTGAGGGTTTGAGTAGCGAAGCGTTTGCTAGGCGAATCAATGGCGAGTGAGGTAGCGAAGTGTTCGCTAAGCGAGTACATATCGAGCTGCTAACGAACACTCCCAGACTTGGGCAGAACCAAAACTATTGAAACTCGCTGGAGCGAGTGGAGTAGCAAAGGACTCGCTAGGCGAACCCTTCTGTTCGCCTAGCGAACATGACAACACATAATCTTTTTTTTTTTATTTCTATCCAATATCGATTCTTCGACTCGAATGTGATCATCCTTCTCCCGAAACGTGTAGCTTGTGTGCTGTTATATGATATGCTGTGGGTAGCCGTATGGCGTAAATCCTAGATTGTGGAATTTATTGTGAATTGTGGTCTTTTGACAAATAAATGCATTGTTTAAATTAAATGTAAATGAATGATACTTGTGATAGAGTTCGTTGTCGTTTAGGTGGTAAAGCGGTACTCGTTGCCGTTTGGCGTAATTGATGTGAATGTTTATAGATTGTATGTGATGGTATGAGATGAATGCATGAATATATTGTAAATATGCATGCATTTCAAGAGTGTCTTGAGTCATTTTGTATGTGAAGCATAATTATGTACATTCTCGTGTTGTATGATTCTAACGAGAATCCGTTGTAACATCGTGTGCCTATGTGAGGGGTGAGCGATGATTACAAACGACTGTGTGCCTATGTGAGGTGTGAACAACCCATAAAAATTGTGTGCCTATGTGAGGTGTGAACAATGGGTGAACATCGTAGGCCCGACGGGGAGTTACATTGGTAACGAGCAATAGTTCCAATAAGTTCCTGAGTGAACTTGAGATGATTGAGTCGGTACCGCATTTCATTTGCATAGAGTCGTGATTCGGTCTCTATGATTTGCATTTATCATCTTTAATTGTGTATTGGTGAATAAACATAAATGTGTATGTTTATGTGGAATGATAGAATTGTGGAAGTATGCATGACGAATATGCTTGGTTTTATATCTATCTATCTATCTATCTATCTATCTATCTATCTATCTATCTCTCTCTCTCTCTCTCTCTCTCTCTCTCTCTCTCTCTCTCTCTCTATATATATATATATATATATATATATATATATATATATATATATATATATATATATATATATATATATATATATATATATATATATATATATATATATATATATATATATATATATATATATATATATATATATATATATACATTGCGATGTATATGAGTGAGTTGTGATGAATTGTGGTGAGAATGTAGAATATGTGTATTTTATGCTATGATATATATAATTATATGCATTGTTGTTATGATAATATTTCTCACCCTTCTGCTATTTTATGATGCTCTATGAGGCATTGCAGAGTAGGTATGCTGGAGGTCTTTTTGTGAAGCGTGTCTTCATTCTTTTGGTCGGTCGGCTCTGATATGTAGCACGGGGTAGCTAAGATGTTCATGATTCTTTTGTGATACATTTGTATATGTATCTTGTTGTTGAATGTTTATGAAAACATGTCTTATGTTGTTGAATCATACTGGATGATATATATATATATATATATATATATATATATATATATATATATATATATATATATATATATATATATATATATATATATATATATATATATATATATATATATATATATATATATATATATATATATATATATATATATATATATATATATATATATATATATATATATATATATATATATATATATATATATATATATATATATATATATGTATATATGTTTGATGTTATTCAATGTTTAGATTTTCCACTTTTATTCTAAATGTTGAGGTGTGGGTGTAAGGACTAAGTTCCTCTGTTGCAAAGTTACCCCACTGTTGCATATCTTTTGTTGAGCAGGTGTTGTATATTTTAATTTCATGCGTAATGTGACTCGCCTCTTTTATACTATGTTTATAATTATACTCTGACAAAATTTTCAATATGTGATTATTTGGGGGTATAGAAAGGGGGTGTTACATGTGTCAGCCATGTAAAAGAGATATGATCTCAATGAACATGCCCTATGATACATAACATGTTCATCATCAGCATTGGCCTCCACTGCCACAACTAGGTGGTGTGCATACTAGCTCTCCAGGAATCTAAATCTAGCGTGACACCCTTTGATGTCTTCAATCTCCTTTAGGGAATCCCTTGGGTTGGCTGCCAAATTGTTTACCATTATCCCAGAGTGGTTTAATAATTTTCACCAGATCGAAAGATGTAGCAAAGATGACACATTATCCATTATGATGGACAACTTACCGCGCAGGAGATGAAAAAAAGACATCTCAGAGTGTCATCTCTCAACCAACGCTGAAAACATATCACGGCTAATAGTAGTATAACAGATCATGCATAAATCTTATGGCCCATATTATTGCATAACATCGAGTTACACCGGTTACGGGTGTGGGTCGTGCTTTGAAGTCGAAGAAGTTGACTTCTCGTTTTATTGGTCCGTATCAGATTTCTGCACGAGTTGGCGCAGTGGCTTACCGTGTTGCATTGCCTCCGAATCTTTCGAATTTGCATGATGTATTCCATATTTCGCAACTTCGGAAGTATGTTCCGGATCCATCACATGTTATTCCTATGGACGAGGTTGAAGTGAGAGATAACCTTACGGTTGAAGCTTTACCGATTATGATTTTGGACCGTGAAGTTAAGAAGCTAAGAGGCAAGGATATTGCGCTTGTGAAAGTAGCGTGGGAAGGCGCTTCGGAAGGCAATATGACTTGGGAACTAGAGAGTGGGATGCGAGAGTCGTATCTGGAGTTGTTTGAATCAGGTAATATTTTCGAGGACGAAAATTTCTAAAGTGGGGGAGAGTTGTAACGCCCCGATTCTGATTTCCCATTTTTGTTGAGTCTTTTATTTTATTTGGGTGATTAATATTTTATTTGTGGAATTGGTGTGTTAATATATTATGTTTGCATATTGTGTTATTTTATCGTTTTTGAGAGTTTTCGGGGAAATTAGATTGGAGGGTATTTTAGATATTTCTTAATTAATGTTAAGTTAGATATTTTGTGTGAGAAAATGAATTATTAGATATTTGAGAGAAAAGTAATAGAAGGAATTAGAATAGAAAGATATAAGAGAGAAAGAGGAGAGAAAAGAAAGAGAAAGAAGAAAAAAGGAGAGAAAGAAAGAGGAAGAAGAGAAAAGAGAAGAAAAAGAGGAAAAACTTGGAAATCTTCAAAACAACTTCTAGGAATCGATTTAATCGGGAAAGAGTGTGAAATCTTATTATCTCATCAATGTATATCATTATATATGTGTTGTTTGGATTGTTTGGTTGTTTTTCCACATATTTCTATTTTAGGTCGAATTGATTAAATTGATAGAAACCGATGTTTTCATGGTTAGAATTCAAAATAAATTGCGTAGTTTAGTCGAGGAATATTAGGCCGAGACTATTGAAACTTGTTTGATTGAAATCGGGTGATTTTATGAATTTTTGACATTTTGGGATAATTGAGGGTTTGAGTAGCGAAACGTTTGCTAGGCGAATCAATGGCGAGTGAGGTAGCGAAGTGTTCGCTAAGCGAGTACATATCGAGCTGCTAACGAACACTCTCAGACTTGGGCAGAACCAAAACTATTGAAACTCGCTGGAGCGAGTGGAGTAGCAAAGGACTCGCTAGGCGAACCCTTCTGTTCGCCTAGCGAACATGACAACACATAATCTTTTTTTTTATTTCTATCCAATATCGATTCTTCGACTCGAATGTGATCATCCTTCTCCCGAAACGTGTAGCTTGTGTGCTGTTATATGATATGCTGTGGGTAGCCGTATGGCGTAAATCCTAGATTGTGGAATTTATTGTGAATTGTGGTCTTTTGACAAATAAATGCATTGTTTAAATTAAATGTAAATGAATGATACTTGTGATAGAGTTCGTTGTCGTTTAGGTGGTAAAGCGATACTCGTTGCCGTTTGGCGTAATTGATGTGAATGTTTATAGATTGTATGTGATGGTATGAGATGAACGCATGAATATATTGTAAATATGCATGTATTTCAAGAGTGTCTTGAGTCATTTTGTATGTGAAGCATAATTATGTACATTCTCGTGTTGTATGATTCTAACGAGAATCCGTTGTAACATCGTGTGCCTATGTGAGGGGTGAGCGATGATTACAAACGATTGTGTGTCTATGTGAGGTGTGAACAACCCATAAAAATTGTGTGCCTATGTGAGGTGTGAACAATGGGTGAACATCGTAGGCCCGACGGGGAGTTACATTGGTAACGAGCAATAGTTCCAATAAGTTCCTGAGTGAACTTGAGATGATTGAGTCGGTACCGCATTGCATTTGCATAGAGTTGTGATTCGGTCTCTATGATTTGCATTTATCATCTTTAATTGTGTATTGTTGAATAAACATAAATGTGTATGTTTATGTGGAATGATAGAATTGTGGAAGTATGCATGACGAATATGCTTGGTTTTATATCTATCTATCTATCTATCTATCTCTCTCTCTCTCTCTCTCTCTCTCTCTATATATATATATATATATATATATATACACACACACATTGCGATGTATATGAGTGAGTTGTGATGAATTGTGGTGAGAATGTAGAATATGTGTATTTTATGCTATGATATATATAATTATATGCATTGTTGTTATGATAATATTTCTCACCCTTCTGCTATTTTATGATGCTCTATGAGGCATTGCAGAGTAGGTATGCTGGAGGTCTTTTTGTGAAGCGTGTCTTCATTCTTTTGGTCGGTCGGCTCTGATATGTAGCACCAGGTAGCTAGGATGTTCATGATTCTTTTGTGATACATTTGTATATGTATCTTGTTGTTGAATGTTTATGAAAGCATGTCTTATGTTGTTGAATCATACTGGATGATATATATATATATATATATATATATATATATATATATATATATATATATATATATATATATATATATATATATATATATATATATATATATATATATGTATATATGTTTGATGTTATTCAATGTTTAGATTTTCCGCTTTTATTCTAAATGTTGAGGTGTGGGTGTAAGGACTAAGTTCCTCTGTTGCAAAGTTACCCCACTGTTGCATATCTTTTGTTGAGCAGGTGTTGTATATTTTAATTTCATGCGTAATGTGACTCGCCTCTTTTATACTATGTTTATAATTATACCCTGACAAAATTTTCAATATGTGATTATTTGGGGGTATAGAAAGGGGGTGTTACATGTGTCAGCCATGTAAAAGAGATATGATCTCAATGAACATGACCTATGATACATAACATGTTCATCATCAGCATTGGCCTCCACTGCCACAACCAGGTGGTGTGCATACTAGCTCTCCAGGAATCTAAATCTAGCGTGACACCCTTTGATGTCTTCAATCTCCTTTAGGGAATCCCTTGGGTTGGCTGCCAAATTGTTTACCATTATCCCAGAGTGGTTTAATAATTTTCACCAGATCGAAAGATGTAGCAAAGATGACACATTATCCATTATGATAGACAACTTACCGCGCAGGAGATGAAAAAAAGACATCTCAGAGTGTCATCTCTCAACCAACGCTGAAAACATATCACGACTAATAGTAGTATAACAGATCATGCATAAATCTTATGGCCCATATTATTGCATAACATCATGAAACCACTTCTCATTAGACTGCTGCAGCCTTGAAATCTTCTTACCATGGTTGATGGATTTTAAAGCATCACGGTATTGCAGAAAAATGCATCATCGTCAAAAAGTTTGAATATTATAATACACGTGCACTACTACAAATAACCCTTAAAACGTCGCACGCGAAAGAGATGTAACCTCTGCTACCAAGACGACATAACAGAGGGTGACATGAAAATTTGCCACTTAACACCTCGGTTAATAAAAAACCAAGGGGTAAACTTACATGATCATGGGTTCCAACCCCAGCATCTGCATTTTAATTATTTACAAAAACAACGCCTCATACCTCTCGGTTTATTTAATAACTGAGGTGTTAAATAGTTTGTTTTTTTAAAATAAAACTCATTACATTGTTTACATAGAATATAAAAAATTAATTTGCTAACAAACTACATTTTTTACACAAAATATTAAAGTAAAAATGTTATTCTTCATCGTCATCATTGTCGGTGAAGAATATATACTGGATATCTGGGAGAAGATCAAATGTTAGGATCATCGTTTCATTGATCTTGAGGAAGATCAAATATTAAATGAAATATATTCACTATGACTTTTGCATTCATTTTTTTCTGATATAAAACAAAAAATGAAGGTTAGCTAAATAAAATAAATATTCAGTTATGTAATTATTTAAGAACACAAGCCTTGAACCCATGATAATTTTCTGCACTTGCAATCTATCACATAAGTCTTTGGCAAAGTAAATATACTCTCACAAACCACATATTAAATAAACCTTATTTTTTTCTCTTTCAATCTATCACAGTGATACTTTTACTTTGCAAAATCTCATGGCACTCTAATTAAACATAGAGAGTTTCACAACAACGTTTGAGTTTCTTGTGGATTCATCACTATCAAATTTAAATATTCAGAATGCTTTTATGATGAAGGTTTTAGGTTTCACAAGGATCACTAATGACATTGTCTTGAGCGTTGATAGTCATAAAATGGACTGTGAAAATTTGTTTAAGAACGGTGAAGAAATAAAAAAAATACGCTTATATTTTACCTCGGTTATCACTCAAAACCAAGGTAAATTATGTTTCTTTTTTAAATAAAAAGAGAACATGAAAGAGAAATGGATGATTGTATTTAGTAATAAATTTCCCAATATTGTCAACCGAGAAAAGCAATAGATTTCTCAATGTTTTCTTTGATTGACACATAGGAATGTTATTACATAAATATAACAACAACATCAACACCATTATGTGATAGATTGTAATGGAAGAAAAAATATTTTATTCAAGATAGAAGAACATTGAAGATTTTTTCTGTCTTGCAATCCATCATATAGATTGATGCTTGCGAGTTTGGGGAGGCTTCATATTAGTAAGGATTAGGGTAAAATTTGTTTAACGAGTACTTTTATAGTATAACATTATTATTTTATGCCTCGGTTAAATAGAAAACCGAAGGGTTAAAATATTTTGTTTACACTTATAAACAAATAAAATCATAAACTACGATAGCTGGTAACGAAGCTTGTACTGAGTTGTTTTTTCACTTCCGTGTTATGAAAAACCGAAGCAATGTATGGTTTTTTATTTTTTAAATAATAAAAAATAGCGTGACTTGACTTTATACCTCAGTTTTCTATTGTTCGAGGTAAAAACTTTGTCATGAAAAGCGTTATTTGTTATAATGGTGTTTCAAAGAAAAAAATACATAAGTTTTACCTCTTAGTCCCACACATGCCTAGCAGCATAGTCCGTATACAGAAGCAACAATGATGTGTCATACGAGCCTCCTCCAATTTCCTTAGGAACAAAAGCAGCAAATGTATCAACTTGGACTAGTGGGACTTCTAGGGCAGCAGTAGGCAACACTTGCCTATGGGAAGATGAATCTAGAGACACTTGAATCACAGAAGTTGACACCTCCACATCAAATGAATAAGCATCTACCGGTGGTTACAAGAGTCGAGCTCTTTCCTAGTGAATCGATGCATGTTGAGATACTTTGTTGTGCCTTAGGCATTCTTGGCTATCAATCATGTTACCTATAATTACAAACTATAATAATAAAACTTTATGTTCAAAATCAAACCAAAAAAATCAGACAAACAAAATATAGAAGTGTAGTTCCGTATTCTTGAAAACTAAAATTTTGAAAAAACTACGGAAGTGCAATTCCATAGTTTCCTGCAACTCAAAAAAACCAAAAATGGCAGAAACACAAGGTACATAAATGGGACAAAACACAATGGTACAAAACATAATGCTCAATATAACAAATTAATAATGAGTATAACCTATATAGTAATGATTATTACAAAACCTAACCTTCCTATTTCTTAATGCATATAGGAAGAAAAATCAACAGCTTGGATTAAAAAACTTACCTAATGTGAAAAGAAAGTTGAATCACTAGGATTAAATGAAAGTTTAAAACCACTTTGATTGAATGGAGAATAAAAATCACCTATATTGAATGGAGTACGAAAACCAACTAAGATTGATGGAATGGAGTAGAAAGTAGAGTGTTTTTTTTTTTGTTGCTAAAAATGAAGAATGGGGGAAGGTCTCGCACATATATAATTAAAACCTCGTATATAGGTATATTTATATAAGTTATACAAAGATTCATTTTGGTATTATTTTTTGGAAAAATGAGGGTGTGAATCACTTACAAATGAATTTAGTGTGGACTGGGGTGTGTCCAGAAGTGCACTTCCTGATTCTATGAGCATTTTTTATTTTATTTTTCACAAAGGTGCGTGAGTACAAATAAGGGTGAGAAACGTATTTCCCTTTAATTATCTCTCTATAAATAGGATTGTATATTCATGATTTAAAAAATATAGAAGTGCCCATTAAACAAATGAGCCATGCTATAGAAATGCTAAGTATATCATTGAACGAGAAATGTGATTAAATTTGACTTTGCATGCATTCTGAGTTAAAGAAAAGTTATTAAAAAACATAATTTTATACCACGTTGATGTCTTGTGTTGTGTTTACAAATTTCTTTATACAAAAAATGATTTTAACTTGTGAAAGGAATGCTCCCCTAAGGGAATAGTGATAGAAAATATGAAAAATGTATATCAAAATCTGAAGTGTTTAACGAGGCACCTCATTTTATTATCTTATAAAATCCATGTTGGTTGGATATTCCTTTCATTATAAGAAACCAAAAAGTTCAAGAGAATATTTCCTTAGAAGCAATCAAAGATGATTGATCCCTAAGTGGGACCCTTACCACCCACAAAGGCGGTTAAAATGTTAGATCCCTAAGTGAGATCCTTGCCACCCATAGACACGATCAAAACGCTAGATCTACAAGGTGAATCCTTGCCGCATATAGAGGCAATTAAAATGCTGGATCCCTAAGTGGTATCCTTGCTTCCCATATATGCAATCAAAGATGTTGGATCCCTAAGTGGCATCTTTTCCACCGACATAGGCGATCAAAACACTGTATCCCCGTCAATAGAGGCGATAAAATTTACTGGATCCCTAAGTGGGGTCTTTGCAGCCTCTAGAGGCGATCAAAATGTTGGATCATTAAGTGGGATACTTGACGCCCATATAGGTTATCAAAATGCTGGATTCCTAAGTGAGATCCTTGTCGCCCATAGAATCAATGAAAATGTTGGATCCCTAAGTAGGATCTTGACCACCCTTATGGGCGATCAAAATGTTGGATCCCTATGTGAGATCCTTGTCACCCATAGAGGTGATAAAATTGCTGGATCCTTAAGTGGGAACATTGTTGCCCATATAGGTGATCCAATATATTAGATCTATAAGGGGGATCCTTTTCATCCACAAAGGTAATCAAAATGCTGGATCTCCAAACTAGGTCCTTTTCATCTTCTGAGATTGATGAAACGTTAAGTCCCCTTGCAGTTCTAGAAATCAGTCAAATTATTGCAAGGGGAATGATGATAGTAGACTCCCTTAGCCCTATGTATATAGGATTGATCATACAAAAATAGATACAAAATAGGATAATAACATGAACCTCCCACAAGGAGTGCTACTATTTATTGAAGTTACATAAAAACGCTGAAGGGGAGATGAAATACAACGAAAAGGTCAGAACACGAAAAACTATTCATTATCCACTAGTTAACCATTCTGAACCCCTTGAAAGGGATCCATCAGGCTTAAATCTAGACCAGGATAAAGGAAGGAGACAAATTTTCTAGACCTCTCAAAATTATTAGAGGAGATCGCCATAATTTCATCCTTGAGTAGCAATACTCTCTCCTCCAGACTCTCCAGGATGTTAAGAGTCCACTTAAGCAATTCCCCAGGCGCTTCACCTCTTCAAACTCGATGAGGGCCTCAGTGGCCATTTCTCAGGTAAGTTCCTTCACAACATCCCGCCTTCACGGTCACTTCTATTTGCATAGATCACCTTGGGCTGTAGCCCTCAGATAGTATGAAAATGCTTCTCCCTCTTCTCTTTTCCACTATAAGGAATTTCAAAAGTTAGACTTCGAGCAGTGGAAAAAGAGAAGTGGAGAAAGAGAAGTGAGAAAGAGAAGTGGGAAAAAAGAAGAAAAGAAAGTGTCTTCCCAAAGCAGTATAAGGGAAACCCAACAGTGCAAGTCATATGCACTTACCTAATGGGATAACTGCCACAAGAAGCGGGAAAGTCTCTACATCTGAAAGATGCTTGTAAGCAAGAGAGGATACCGTGATTTCGCCAAAGAATTTCATTATGAGGTGCATTAAATGCCACCCACACTATTTTTCCCACTAAAGCACTCAAGATTTCAATAGTAATCGACATTTTGACATCTCGGAGTCTAATCAAAATGAAATAGGGCATACCCCTCTATCATCTAGTTATCAAAGAGGTGCTCGCGTACGAATAAGCACTCGCCCAAAGCCGAGGGACTCGTCCCTTAATAAAGGATCACCCTCGGTTGAGGGACTCGACCGTTAATAAATGATTGTCCTCGCCCCTAGATAAAGGATCACCATTAGCTGAGGGACTCACCGAAGGGAGAAAGACGTACCTCAAGTTAAAGAAGCCATGAAAACACTTCTCCCATAACAAAACCTCATGCTTGAGGAAGTATGTAGTGTTATATTTGTGAGTGTCCGAAACAAAGACACATTCGCTTAAGAGTGATGTCGCATAGGCGATACCCTCGCAAGAATAGAGGGCTCGCCCTTGGAACTTATGAAATGTGTAACGTCGTTAGTCAAAGGTGAGGGAGTCCATCATTATCCTCTGAAGATTAAGTGGTCAAAAACTTTCCCTTATCATGAGGGAGCGGTTTCCGCCCCTAAGGGTTACCCAAACCTAGGCCCAAGAAACCTCTATAAATACCTCTCCCATGTGGGGGAGAAATGATAAATCTTAAGTCATACATATCTCACCTCATATACTCTTATATCTAAACACACCATTCATGTACTGAGTGTAACATCCTAAATATCCTCGTGTAAATTAAAAATAATTTATCGGAGTAAATTAAAATCACAATATTTAGGATGCTACTTTTCAACAAATACCTGCTCATGCAATCAAACATGTAACACATACTACTTCAAAAAATTATTAATAATTATGATAACAACAAAAATCAACTAGTCCAACTTCAATTTTTATTACTAGCAGCGGAAACACTAACAACAAATAACTATTTCAACAATCCAACATAATCATAAAATAATGAAATCAAAAGAAATATCAAATAAAGGAGCTACACATCATAGTCTCCATAAAACATAGAATAATAAACATCGTTCTATTCCCCTCGGTATTACACATCAGAGCAGACGCCGACTCTATAACATAAAAGGAAGAACACCATCTTCAACACACATCCACGCTTCTACTGTGGATTATCTGCATGATGCCCACGTAGAGACAACATTCAAATTGAAGGGGTGAGATATCACAATTATATAAAGAAATGCATGATAATAAGTAAGTATCAGATTAATACATGCATTATCACTCATTCCACCAATCACACTTCCACACAACCCAAACACAATAAGACAACAATATTATGCAATGCAACTCTCAACAACTCAACTCAATGCATGTGGTACTAATTTGTGAAATCTTAGGTTCACCACTTTGATCTCCACCTTAATATCAGAGCCCACCAAATTTTTTTACCATCACCATAGGAAATGCTTCAGTGATTCCATCACTATAGGAATCAGCTACTCGCACCCAATCCCCACGATAGGATTGGGCCTCACCAAAATGAACCACTGCCCAACACCATGAATGCATGCAACATACGATATGCAAGAACAACACCATGCATAATGACCTTCACTTTAGTCAATGTATTACGCTAATACTGGCCACAATGCACCAAACACATGTTATAACATTTCAGCAACACCAACATACAATATAGCAAGAAACAACAATGCATTTACAAATATGTCACACCACAACATAAACACTACAAAGCATTTAACAACATCACACAACACTTTATTTATTTTCAGGTACTGAAGCCAATTTTAAGATAAAGTTCATCACATTAGCTTCCTAACGTTTCGAACGACACTCGAATCGGACACCTGGAATTCAATATATGATTTTTCAAAGTTTTTTAAAATTTGCTCCCAGTGTAACCGGTTACACCATATGAGGTAACCGGTTACACCTCTATAACCAGCCCTTGCTACACAATTCCCCCTAACTGTAATTGGTTATCCAAATTGAAATAACCGGTTACACCCTCACTATTTTGCCCAGAAAGACATTTTCAAAGCAATGTAACTGGTTACACCATACATGGTAATTGATTACACTGTGAGCAGAAACACTTTTTTGCTACTTTTTCAAACGAAAATTACTTTTTATCCCATCCCAAAACCCCACAGTTCATACAATTCGTTTATCAGACATTTTAACACAAAAAATACTTTTTAGAAAGCATCAAAACCTCAATTCTTTTCATAAAAAACTTATGACTTAAGTTCCGACTCTGACACGCAACCAACATCAACAACACAACTATTATCATCATGAAATTATGTCCATTACATAATTCTAACAGCATCGATATGAAATTCACCAAACAATCTCTATCACAACATCACCATATAATTTCATAGTTCATCAATAAACTTATTCATTCTAACAAATACACCATTGCAACAATTATCATAATGTAGAGAAAAGAGAACAACAAATCATTCATAAATATAATCTACTCACCATCGTCATACAAACTCTTATATAATAGGAACCTCACCCTTACCTTAGATTCCTTGCAAGGTTCTTCAACAATGGAGCTCTCTTCTTCCTCCTAGAGGCCTTAGCCTTCTCTTTTCACTTTTCTCTAGTTTTCACGTTCTGACAACTTCTCTCTAATTCCCCAGTTCTTATTTAATTATATTATTATTTTTACTAATTCTAACTAATTAAAGATAATAACAATAATAATAATACTTATTTTCATCAAATATTTAATTTAAATAATATCCACCATGTATTATTTAATTAAATAATTATTAAATAATATCACTAATTAGTTTTTACTCTCACCACCCCCGGTCTCTACAATATTATTCACACACCGCCCAACACTTCAAACTCCCTTTTTAAGGCCACTACCCTATACTACGGATATGCCTAACACACCAAAAACACCAATCAACATATACATACACACAATTTAAATACTGAAAATAAAATAAAATAAAGCGGAGTGTTATACCGAGCCCTTCACCTCACGTGAGAATGTCTTCAAAACCACCACTAAACATCACTATACAAGGTTTTTTGTTTTCGTGGACAAACTCTAACTGTCATACATTGTAATATTATTAAGACCTCTGAGTATTCCTATTCTTGTAGGGACAATAAGCACACCGATACTTTTTGACTAGGTTTATGTACCTTTTGTTCTCTCAAAGTATTCCTATTCATTTTTATTGTCTCTTCGTACCACCTCGGCATATGATCTTCCTTATTATACTCCTTTACCCCTTTCTTCCTGTTCTCCTTCTGTTTTCTTCTTTCATTCTTGTTGGTGCTTCATATTGTTTCTTTTGCCTGCATCATTGTTGTACCCCTTAACATATCTTTTTCCTTCTGGATGCTGTCCTTGTTAGCTCCTTTGAATTCTATGAATGTTGGTGTATTTTCTTGTTGTTTAAGAAAATATTGTCTAGTCTGATTGTCAGACTTCTCATCTTCCACATTGTTAAATCTTGCAAATTTGTACCTTTTCTCATATTTATTCCTTCTTTGAGAAATCACAACTTCATCAATATCTCCATGTTTCTTGAAGACATATTAAATGTATTTCTCCTTGAAATCATCTGGTATTTATGTGAAGTAGATTGTTGTGATCCTTTTTCCCTTCTTCCTCCAAAACCCTAGTTTGATTACTCCTTTCAAATTGCCTTCTTCTTACTGGTTTATGTGCCGCTGTGTAGATCTTAGAATCACCTCTTCTTTCATTTCTCATATGCGTATTTCTCTTGAGATTCCCATTACTGCAGGACGGGTTTCTTCTAGTCTCTGTTTGCCACTCCATAAATTCTATACTGAGATGTTAGATGGTTGTGTTAGTTACTGATGGGGTAGTTTTGTGATTGTAGCCGGTTGAATGGTTTGCACTTTGCAGGTGTAGCCGGTTAGGTTTTGGTTTTAGGTTCTCTTCATTTTCTAAACTAAAACAACACTTGAAGAAATAAAGATATCATGTAAGCAGATACTTAACATTGGCAATAATGAATACAATTTAGAAAAATAAAAATTGAATAACCAGTTGGCTGACATGTCATAGATGTTATTTGAGTTTAAGTCTAAAATTCTCAAGTTGATTATTTTTTAGCTAAAAAAATCTCTAGTAGATATGTTAAATCTAAATTCTCCCTCTATCATTGATATGAGAAACAAAATTGTCCATTTTTTGGGTCCAATTATATGAAACATTGACTAGCTTAAATGATGAATTTCATAGGTACATTTACTTATTGTGAGAGAATATTAGGTGTGGAGTTAGAAGTAATTAGTTTAGGGTATTCATAAAATAATTTAAATTTATAAGTATTAAATGAAATTAACTATTTGTCTATCTTCAAGATGTTTCTTTGGTCTTGAAGAACATGTCTATGATACCGCTACGATAAAAAAAATCCAGAATCTTGACACGTGTTATTCTAGTGCTATCTGCTACATTACTAATTTCAAAAGTGTGCAAATTTTATAGTTAAACTGTATTGTAAATGTTTATCATGATTTGTAGTTCTCTTCACTTTAGCATGAGTATACTTTCATCCCTTCGGGAATGCATGAGGTTGCTTTTCATATTCATGACCCTTCATGCCTAAGGCATTTTCTCTGCATGCAACCGTATATCGTATCATGTAATTTTAACCAATATGTTATGTATATAGTTTACATTCATTTTACTTCTCATTTTCATTCTATCTTCACGATTGTAGTTATAGAAGGAAGGAGTGAGAGTGAAAATGTACAAGACACAGCTGCAACATCTGTGCCACCAGAGAAGGTGGAGTTTGCCAAAATACTCCGCCATGAATGATGGTCCTCAACACAAGCCAAGCTATAAGGCTTCTGTTCTTGTTAACGGTGTCACTTTTACTTCTTTTGATACTTTCAATTCAACCAAAGAAGCTCAAAACCAAGCTGCTATGAGAGCTTTTCTCAACTTAACTTCTCTTTCATCTGGTACTCTACTTCTTTCTCTTTCTGAGTTTGCTATCTTTCGGTAAAAAGATGATTCTTTTAAACTCTTGCTTTGGAAATTATATGATGATCTTGTAGTTGAAACGTTTGGTATTTTGAAATGTGTTTTCTTTATGATCAAAACTCTTATGAAAAATCACATTTTATTTTTAAAAGTGATAGTCTAAAAAAAGTTTTAAATGAAAAACTGTAGACTAGCAACTTAAATATGTTATTTTCCATTTACAATTACATCAGCTTCACATTGTAGAAGATATTGTCTATTTATACAATTTTAGTCTAATAATGTTTGTGGTTCATGATTTCCATCTAGGCTCTTCAACACCAACTGAGGAAGTTAGAGCTGCCAAACCTCAAGAGACTCCAGTTATAATGACTGGTAAACATTTTCTTTCACTTTACTCACTAATGTGTTTGCAAATCTTTGAAAATCTTGTAACTATTCTTTTCTATTTAAACATTATCTAACAAAAATAATGAACTCACTCTTTCAGAGACGGCTCGTTTGATGAGCAAACATCAGTTGCAAAACTATGCTCGAAAGAACAATCTCGATCCACCTGTTTTTACAGTTATAACTGAGGGGCCACCTCATGACATTCGCTATAAGGCTACTGTTGTTATTGGTGGAAAATCATTTGACAGCTCAACATTTTTGAACACAAGAAAAGAGGCAGAACAGGCTGCTGCAAACGTTGCTTTGATGGAATTGCCAATTTTAGTTGACTTGTTTCAGAAGGCATGTATCTTTATAATTTCTTCAAGATAACACATTTATGATGTCTTCAAGATAGCTTACGAAAATAGGTCATAACTTATATGAAAAAAATTTGATTTGTATTCTATTTATTCAGAAAAATTCTTGTCCACCCAAGAGTTTACTGCTAGAACTAACACAGAGAGAAGGTTTTTCCAAACCAACATATATAACTACAGAGTCTCCTTCTTATGATATTCCAACTTTTTTCTCAAGTGTGGAAGTAGAGGGTGTTGAATTTCACGGAAAGGCATCTAGATCCAAAAAACAGGCAGAACATGCTGCTGCCAAGATTGCTTACATTGCCTTAAAAGAGTGTAAGTTCATTCACTTAACTTTGCTTTCATTCATACCAATCACAAACAAGTTTGGCCTCTATTGTTACGTCGAAATAACTAATAGTTTAAGAAAATGAAAGTGATTGAATATAATCATTTTCGGCATCCTGTCTGCGTCCAACACTAAACACGCTTTAAATCTGATGTTTTGTAGCTGAATATTTGTTAATGCATAATACCTACGAATATGATTATGCTTTGATAGTATTTTTGTCCTACACAGGTGGACTTCATGTGTATGCTTCCTTTTCTTCCTCTACGACAGAAAACATGGCAATACAATCAACTCATAAACTAGACATTGTTAAATCCATGCAGATCCTCAACTGTGAAGGTTTTTTTTTATTTTTTTTTTATCTTCATACAAAAACATATCTTATCAATAATATTTTTTTTTTGAATCACGTGAGAGTATTTTACTTTTTTTTTCTTTTCTCAATGCTGTAATATGCTGATCATTCAGCTTGTAATGACATTGCATTTATTCTAACAGAATGAAGTTTTGGGTCGGGAGATATTACCGACTAATAACAGATGAACTCTGAAGGTTTTGGCTGGTTTTAGATGGTTTCTATTGGTTTAGTAGCTTATTCGATTCAGCAATTAGACTAGACAGGTGACCATTTCAATTTCTCATCACCAGCCGTTTGACTTGGTTTTTAAAACACCGATGCTACGTAAACCACCAACGAGCAATGTGATTAAATTTAGCTTTCCATGCTATCTGAGATGAAGAAAAGCTATTAAAAAAACATAATTTATATTTTGTTTATAATTGTGTTATTTTTACATATTTCTCAAAACAAATATGATTTTTGTTTAACTATAATCTAAATTTAACATTTAGTTAGCATTTTATTTGTAATTAGATGTAATTTGAATGGTATGTTTCATTTCACTTGGGTGTTAGTATAAAAATCCAATGTGCGTTTTGTTGTAACAGAATTGTTAGAGTAATCTTTTCAATAAAAGTTAGTTAGAAACTTTTTCTCTTTTCTCTCTCTTCCATCTTTATCTTTTTCTTTTTTTTTTAAACTAATAATTAGTATCTAGAGCTCCGATTCGGATTCACGGAAAACACCATCGAAAAACATAAGTGAACGTAAGGCGTGAGTGATTGATTTCGTTTTTTGAATTCGCGTTGAGTTATGATCAGAATCGTAACAGAGTCACATTTCTTTATTCTATGGGATTGGGAAACACGAGTGTTTGGTGAGATTTGAGAGATTTCTTGCACATGATCGAAGGTGAACGGTGGAAATGAAAACTTGTACACGAAGCTTCCAGTATTTCATGGAAGGAATTGGAATCAGTTGATGATTCAGATGTATGTGTTGTTTGACGCTCAAGACGTTCTTGATCTCGTCAACGACAGATATGCAGCGGTTGCAACGAATGCAACTGAAACATAAAGGAACACGTATAGAGAGATAAGGAAGAAGGATCTCAAAGCTCTGTTCTACATTCATCAGTGTGTGCATATGAATGTGTTTGACAAGATTGGTGATTCAACGATGACGAAGGCTGCGTGGGACACAGTGATACGATGCTATGGCTATGATGCGTTAGTGAAGAAGGTGAAGCTTCAGAGTCTATGTATGCAATATGAGAATCTCAACATGAAGAACAATGAGAAGGTACCTGATTACATCTCTAAAGTGATTCTGATCACAAATGGGATGAAATCTTATGAAGAGACTCTCTCTGAACAAGTAATCATGGAAAAGGTACTGAGATCACTTACTCCTCAGTTTAATTAAATTGTTGTAGCGATTGAAAATTCTAAGAATCTGAGTACCATTAGAATTGAAGAGCTGCAGAGCATTCTAGAGGCACAAAAGTTACGTCTAACTAAGAGAACCTCTGAAACAAAGGTAAAGCAGGCTCTGAAGTCATCTTCAGGTAAGAAGAATCAAAAGCAGTATTGGTCATAAACCAAGAAGAGACACGGTGGTGGTTATCAGAAATTAGAAACCTCAAACTCTTATGAGAAGAAACATCAGAAGGAAAATGAGAAGTATGACAAGAAGAAGGTTTAATGTTACTGTTGTAAGAAGTTTGGTCACTTTGCTGCTGGCTGTTGGTCAAATGATAGACCTAAAATGTACTGTTTATTTGACTCGATTTGCACGTGTTATTTAGGATTCTATTTCTGTTTTCTTGCGTTATGCCTCTGTTTTGTTTCTTTTTCAGGATTTTGTATTTTCAGAGCTCCTCGAGAAGAAATGAAAAAAATGAGCAAAAAGACCAGCTTTTTAGGAATTGTACACATGACACTCACCATGGCGGACGCCATAGGGGATGCCCACTACGCCAGAATTGACATTTAGCAGCGCATACAAAGACAGCGCTTTTAGAAAAAGCGCTGCTAAAGAGGAATTAAAAAAAAAAAGAAAAAAATTGATAACCAAAGACATCGCTTTTTCAAAAAGCGCTGCTAAATGGGGGTCCTAAGACAGCGCTTCTAAAAAGCGCTGCTAAAAGGGGGGTCTAAGACAGCCCAAAGACAACGCTTTTTAAAAAGCGCTGCTAAAGGGGGGTCCTAAGGCAGCGCTTCCAAAAAGCGCTGCTAAATGGGGGGTCTAAGACAGCCCAAAGACAGCGCTTTTCTAAAGCGCTGTTGTAGGTCTAGTCTACGAGAGCGCTTTTTCCATAAAGCGCTACTATATGGGGTACATAAGAAGATCTTTGAGAGCGCTTTTTAAAGCCTTGCTAAAGCTATTAAAAAGCGCTGCTATAGGTTTAGTTAGAATTAATTTAAAATACCCACCAAAATTTTTATGAGAAACAGAACAGTCATTACGTATTTCTTTCTTTCTTTTTCTCTGGGGAACAAAGAACATTGCCCTATAAACCCACCATTGTCGTCCAACCGTCGCCCTCCTCTGTTGTATTTCGCCGCCGTTCACCGTCCCTCTGCTCGTCTGCATTGCATTTCCGCCATTGTTACGGTATTTGAAGTTTTACTCTGGTTTTCTTTTTTACGTATATTTTCACCATTGTTGCTGTAATCTTTAAGTAGAACTGAATATGTTTTTATTATTTGAATGCAATCAAGTTAAGTAGAACTGAATATGTTTTCACCATTGTTGCTGTAATCTTTAAGTAGAACAAAGAGTTTTTATTTGAGAGTTTATATTTGAGAGTTTTGTTTGTGATAATTGTTTGGTCATGAAATGTTTAAGAGAGTTTATAAGAGAGTTTTTAAGAGAGTTTTTAACCATTGTTTGAGAGAGTTTCAATGTTTAAGAGAGTTTCACGATTGTTTGTGATAACTGTTTGGTCATGAAAATGCAATGTTTATAAGAGAGTTTTTAAGAGATTTTTATATGTATAAGAGAGTTTTTAAGAGAGTTTATATTTTTTAAGAGAGTTTTATATGGATAAGAGAGTTTTATATGGATAAGAGAGTTTTTAAGAGAGTTTTATATTTTTTAAGAGAGTTTTATATGGATAAGAGAGTTTATACATATATTTTTTAAGAGAGTTTTATATGTATAAGAGAGTTTTTAAGAGAGTTTATATTTTTTAAGAGAGTTTTATATGGATAAGAGAGTTTATAAAACCAACATGAATATGGTTTTATATGATATGGTTTTATATGTTATTATGGTTTTATATGTTTAGTTAGGATTTCTCAATGTTTAGTAAGGGTGTCATTTTGGTTTAAGGATTATCTAGTATTTTTAATATGATTTGTTTTGGTGGATTATCTAGTATTTTTGTCTTGGTTAATTATTAATATGATTTTAATAAAATTTATATTTTGTCTGCTATAGGGGTTACCTGTGAAGAGCAAAGTTGTGATCGTTTCCAAGCATCCTATTGCGTAGCATTCTTAGAAGTTAGTGATTTCCTTACAGGTATTCTCTGTTTTGTTTAACTTTTATAGTTTAGTGTAGATTACTCAATTAGTATGGATAAAAAATGGATGTCTGGTAATCGATTGTCAAAAGAGTACGAGAATAGGGTATCGAAGTTCGTTAAGTTTGCTGTTGAACACGCCAAAGACCCCAGTAGGATCGCATTTCCTTGCTTAGGATGCTGTTATGGGCTTCGAGTTGACGCCGTTCAGTTGGAATCTCATTTAATGAGACATGGAATTGATCGAAGTTACACATGTTGGACATTACATGGTGAGATAAGTAACGAGAATGTTGAACCCCGGAATAATACGACATGTGCTTCAAAGGACAATGGCAGGGATACATATGATTGTGATCGAGTCGAAGAGGTTGCAGAAGCACTTGAAGAAGATCTTCAAGATTGTCCCAAGATGTTTGAGAGGTTAGTAAGCGATGTAGAGAAACCGTTGTATAAAGGTTGCACTACTTTCACAAGATTGTCCACGGTATTAAAGTTGTACAATTTAAAGGCGGGTAATGGATGGTCGGATAAAAGTTTCACAGAGTTGTTAGCCCTACTTCAAGAGATGCTTCCGGAGGATAATGTTCTTCCCAATCGAACCTATGAAGCTAAAAAAATGTTATGCTCTACTGGCATGAGCTATGATAAGATACATGCTTGTCCAAATGATTGCATTTTGTTTCGAAATGAATATGCATTATTAAACGAGTGTCCTAAATGCGGTGTATCTCGGTATAAGAAAAAATTGTCACCCGCAAAAGTATTATGGTATTTTCCTATAATTCCGAGATTCAGACGCATGTTTCGTAGTGAAACAGATGCAAAACACCTTACTTGGCATGCAGATGATAGAATTGTAGATGAGAAGTATCGACATCCGGCAGATTCACCACAGTGGATGAAAATTGATAATGATTATCCTGATTTTGGAGAAGAAGCTAGAAACCTTCGCTTGGCATTATCGACTGATGGAATGAATCCGCATGGTCTGCAGAGTATCTCACATTCCACCTGGCCTATAATTATTATGATTTATAACCTACCTCCATGGCTATGTATGAAGCGTAAGTACATGATGTTATCTATGTTAATTTCTGGCCCTAAACAACCAGGGAATGACATAGACGTATACCTGACACCTCTAATCGGAGACTTAAAGAGTTTGTGGGAGAACGGTGTGGAGGTTTATGATGGATATAGGAAAGAAAGTTTCAATTTGAGGACGATGTTGTTTGGCACAATTAATGATTTCCCAGCATACGGAAATCTATCGGGGTATAGCATTAAAGGTCAATGTGCGTGTCCTATCTGTGAAGAAAACACAGATTGGACGCGGTTGGAATTTGGTCAGAAGAATGTCTTTCTTGGTCATCTTAGATTCTTAAATTCTAGTCATCACTACCGTGGGTGGAGAAAAATATTCAATGTAAATTCAGAACAACGTAAAGCTCCACCTATATTGACCAGTAATCTTATAGATCCTTTAGAGGAACCTGAATGTTACACTCGTGCACGTCTCTTATTTTGTAGAATTAAGAAAGCTATGGACGAAGACCGTAACCAAAGACCCCTTAAGGATTTTCCCCAACCATCTAATGACAGACCTAGTTCTAGTATTTTGAACTCCAATATCCCTGCTCACACTTTCGAACTAAAAGCCTCCTTATTACAATTAGTACAACAATACCAATTCGCGGGTCTCCCTACTGAGAACCCGAACCAACATTTAAAAACCTTTGTTCAATTAGCTAACACTTTTAAAACCAATGGTGCTACTCCTGAGGCGATTCGTCTAAGACTATTTCCTTTTTCCCTCAGAGACAAAACCCTTACTTGGTTAGATGCCCTTCCAGCCAATTCTATAACAATCTGGGAAGACCTTAGGAGAGTTTTCCTCGCTAGATATTTCCCCCCGAGCAAAGCAGTTATTCTTAGAAACCAAATAACCAGATTCACTCAAAACCAAGGTGAATCACTCTTCGAGGCTTGGGAGAGATATAAAGACCTGTTGAAAATATGTCCACACCATAGCCTGGAATCATGGCTAATCATTCACACCTTCTATAATGGACTTCACTATAACACTAAGATGACCATCGATGATGCCGCAGGTGGCGCTCTGATGAATAAACCTTACCCTGAAGCTAGCGTTCTCATTGAATATATGGCTCAAAACCATTGTCAATGGGGGATAGAGCGGGCAACGGTGAAGAAGAAAGAGGCCTAAGGAGGAATACATGATATAGGTTCTATAGACATGATGCAAGCCAAAATGGACGCTTTGGCCCTTAAGGTCGAACATATGTATGCAAACCCAGTTACTACAAAACCAATCTCAACGGAATGTGAATTATGTGGAGCCAAAGGCCACCAATCAACAGAGTGCAATCTGTTGAACGGAACTCATTCAGGAGAGGTCAACTATACTGAAGGGAACCCATTTTCAAACACCTACAACCCTGGATGGAAGAATCATCCAAACTTTTCTTATAAAAACAATAACCCCACCCAAAACCCTGCACCTCCGAGACCATCAAGTTTTCAAGCTCAAAGACAAAACCCTCCTATGCAAGTTGTGCAACCTAAGCCGAACCTTGAGAAAATCATGGAAAATTTCATTACGGCTCAAAACCAGCAAAACTTTGAATTCATGAACCAGAACATTCATGTTAATGAACTGATTACCCAGTTAGGAACTAAGGTAGACTAAATAGTCACCCACAATAAGATGCTTGAAACCCAGATCTCTCAGATAGCTTTAAAACAAGCCCCCGAAACTACACCCGGAGGGCAATTCCCTGGACAACCTCAACAAAAACCCCGAGGGCAAGCCAATGCAATTACTTTACGAAGTGGGACCACTTATGATGAACCAGTTAACCCGACATTGAGTGAACCCAAGACTTCTGAAGAAAGCATAATACCCACGGACGAAGTAGAGGAACCAGTAGGATCCAAAAAACAGAAAAACCAAGACAAAGAAAAAACTTTAAAAAAACTAACGAACCACCTCCGCTATACAAACCTCCTATACCCTATCCACAAAGATTAAAACAAACCAAGATCAATAACCAATATCAGAAATTCATTAAAGTCATAAAGAAACTTCATGTGGAGATCCCTTTCACAGAAGCCATCACCCATATACCATCATATGCAAAACTCCTCAAAGACATCCTTACCAATAAGCGTAGACTTGACGATCCAAAACCCTTGGAATGCAATTCCATTTCCAAAAATAAACTTTCCAAAAAGGAGAAAGATCCTGGAAAACTCTCCATACCTTGTATTTTGGGGAGTCATGTCATCAATAAAGCTTTTCTAGACTTAGGAGCTAGTGTAAGCCTAATGCCTCTGGCAGTTTTTGAAAGGTTAAAACTGGGAGAATTACAGCATACGAAGATGTCTCTTCAGTTAGCTGACAGATCCGTCAAATATCCGGTTGGCATATTGGAAGACGTCCCAGTCAGGATCGGCCAATTATTCATCCCGACCGATTTTGTTGTCATGGATATTAAAGAAGATGATGACATTCCAATCCTCCTAGGTAGACCATTCTTATCAACTGCGGGAGCCATAATAGATGTCAAGAGAGGGAAATTGACTTTTGAGGTAGGTGACAAAAAGATACAATTCGTTATATCGAAGTTTCTTATGGCACCCATATTAAGAGACGCATGTTATGCCATAGATATCATTGATGAATGCGTTCGGGAGCTAGAATTAGAAGAAACCATCTTACTGCCTTCAAGCTTCATAAAGGAAGATGATGGATTTATGGAACTCTACATTGATGATAGTCTACACAAATGTTTATCACTTACACCCGATCCAATGCTGTGCCCTAAGAAACCTACTTTAGAACTTAAGGAACTACCCGGGAATCTAAGATACGTGTTTCTGGATGAAGAAATGAATCGTCCGGTTATAGTCAATGCTGCCTTAAACCAGGTAGAAACGGACCAACTCTTATATGTTTTACGCAAATATCCCTCAGCCTTTGGATATAACATCTCTGATCTAAATGTTATAAGTCCATCTGTGTGCATACACCGGATCTCACTCGAGGAAGACTCAAAACTCTCTAGAGAACATCAGAGAAGGATAAACCCTATAATGAGTGATGTTG
Source organism: Lathyrus sativus (assembly GCA_963859935.3). NCBI lineage: Eukaryota > Viridiplantae > Streptophyta > Magnoliopsida > Fabales > Fabaceae > Lathyrus > Lathyrus sativus. The sequence goes on from OZ012739.1 coordinate 469,357,560, forward strand.
TAAAAAAGGAAGTTCTCAAGTTATTAGAAGCAGGTATAATTTATCAAATCTCAGATAGTAAGTGGGTGAGCCCTGTGCATGTAGTACCAAAAAAGGGAGGCATCACAGTCGTGCATAACGAGAAAGGAGAACATATAGCAAAATAGATAGAAGGAGGATGGCTATGTGCATAGATTATAGGAAACTAAACAAAGCTACTTGAAAAGACCATTTTCCCTTACCATTTATAGATCAGATGCTAGAACGTTTAGCCAGACACTCCTATTTTTTCTATCTCGATGGATATTCAGGATTTTTCCAAATCCCTATCCACCTAGAAGATCAAGAAAAAACTACCTTTACATGCCCTTATGGAACCTTTGCCTATAGACGAATGCCTTTCGGCCTCTGTAATGCACCATCAACCTTCCAGCGTTGCATGATGGAAATCTTCGTTGATCACCTAAATGGAATTATGGAAGTGTTCATGGATGATTTCTCGGTATGCCAATTTGATTTCAAAAACTGTCTCGCTAACCTTGAGAAAATCCTGAAAAGATGTGTTGATGTTAACCTGGTGTTGAACTGGGAGAAATGTCACTTTATGGTCACCGAAGGTATAGTTTTAGGACATGTAGTCTCTGAAAGAGGTATTAAAGTAGATAAAGCTAAAATAGAAGTGATAGAAAACCTAAAACCCCCTAACACCGTCAGAGAAGTTCGAAGTTTTCTTGGACATGCTGGTTTCTACCGGCATTTCATCAAAGATTTCTCTAAGATAAGCAAACCTTTAACCGGCCTCCTAATGAAGGATATCGAGTTTAACTTTGATGAAAAATGCCTCGAAGCATTCAACTTTTTAAAATAAGCGTTGATCTCGGCACCCATTACCCAACCTCCAGATTGGGCCGAACCTTTTGAAATCATGTGTGACGCTAGCGATTACGCTGCAGGAGTTGTTCTAGAGAAAATAAAGGATAAAAAATTTCATGTTATTTACTATGCCAGTAGGAAGCTAGATGCTGCTCATCTTAACTATGCCACCACTGAGAAAGAACTTCTTGCCGTAGTTTTTGCTATGGACAAATTTCGATCCTATCTGGTAGGAGCTAAAACTATAGTGTATACAGATCACACTGTCATTCGTTATTTATTAAACAAGAAGGATGCCAAACCTAGGTTACTTAGATGGATCCTTTTATTACAGGAGTTTGATCTAGATATTCGAGACAAGAAAGGCACGGAAAATGTAGTTGTCGATCACCTTTCTAGGCTTGAATACCTGAAACCTGATCCATTCCCTATAAACGATGATTTTACCTATGAAATGTTAATAGCTAGGATAGAAGCCATAGAAGAGAATAACCTAAATCCTCATAAGACCCTCGAGAGATCTCTGGCAGTAAACAGCGTACCTTGGTACGCAGACTTTGTAAATTATCTAGCTGCCGGCATCATACCCCCTGACTTTAACTACCAGCAGAGAAAGAAGTTCTTTAGTGACGTAAGACACTTATATTGGAACGAACCACTCCTTTTTAAAATAGGAACTAACGGTATTTTTTGCCGTTGCGTCCCAGAAGAAGAGGTAAGAAAGATCATTGAACACTACCACGCTGCACTCTATGGAGGACATACTAGCACCTCCAAAACACACGCCAAGATTCTTAGAGCAGGCCTATTTTGGCCCACAATGTGGTGTGATGTGCACACCTATATAGTTAAATGTGACCGGTGCCAGCGCACTGGGAACATCTCCGGGCGTGACATAATGCCCTTAAGAAATATTCAAGAGGTAGAACTCTTCAATGTTTAGGGCATTGATTTCATGAGACCATTTTTGTCTTCCTTAGGAAACAAATATATCTTAGTAGTAGTTGACTACGTGTCTAAATGGGTTGAAGCCATAGTCTCACCCACCAACAAATATATCTAAGAATTACATATTCCCTAGATTCGGAACACCCCGTCTTGTGATCAGCGATGGTGGATCGCATTTCATATCAAGAATTTTCAACAAGCTTTTAAGCAAATATGGAGTTAAGCATAGGATAGCCACACCTTACCATCCACAGACTAGTGGCAAGGTAGAGGTATCTAATAGAGAAATCAAACAGATTTTAGAGAAAACGGTTTCTATATCGAGAAAAGATTGGTCTCAGAAGCTGCAAGATGCATTATGGGTCTATAGAACCACCTTCAAAACCCCAATTGGAACAACTCCTTACCAATTGGTATATGGAAAGTCCTGTCATCTATCCTTTGAGTTAGAACACAAGGCTTATTGGGCCATAAAGACCCTAAACTTTGACTATTTGACTGTTGGAGAAAACCGCGTCCTTGATATTCATAAACTAGAAGAATTCCGCCAATCCGCCTACGAAAACACCGTCATATATAAGGAAAGAACCAAGGCCTGGCATGACAAAAAGATCGTAAAGAAAGATTTCCATATAGGAAACCCTGTTCTCCTATTCAATTCTAGATTGCGACTCTTTCTTGGCAAGCTTCGCTCAAGATGGGCAGGTCCTTTTATAGTTACTAAAGTCTTAAAATCCGAATCAGTCGAGATCCAAATCCAATCATGTAGCCCATTCATTGTAAACGGACATAGATTAAAATACTACGAAGGAGGTGACATTCCCGATGATTAATCTAGCCACACCTTGATTGATCCACCAGTGCCTAATTCACCCACCTAGGTTCTACTCGTCAAGCTAACGACGTTAAACAAGCTCTGCCTGGGAGGCAACCCACAGTTTTATTTACTTTTCTTTACTTTTCTTATATTTTATTTTATTTTATTTTATTTTTTAAGTAATTATTATTTTGTTATGTGTCAACTAAATGTTTATGATGCTTGTACTTTCAGGTCGCGTTTTCTAAATTTTACTTGCAGGATACAGCCTCTTGACGACATGCACGTTGCCTTTAGGGACGACAACTAGAGACAGAGGTACTTTTTTCTTCAGCATCGTCCTATGGCACCTACCCGATACCCAGATCAAGCCTGCATGGAAGCCTTGGGCATTGAGTCCAACATAAGATTTCTCTGTCATCAGCTCTAGTGGGATTTATATGCTAATGAGTTGCACCAGACCTACATGCACCTTACTCTGGAGTTCCTTAGATATTTCTGCCATGAGCCATATGTTGGTCAGGACAGAATGACCACATTCATACTTTTCGGGACAGAGTATGCCTTTACCATGAAGGAGTTCGGCGATCTGCTCGGATTCCAGACCACCCCTGATGCTATACCTAATCTGCCGATGGGTTACTTTATGAGTCGAGACATCAACCAATTTTGGAGTGACATCATAGGCGGAGGAAGCCTCGATCCATCCACTTAGTTATCTCCAGTCATCCATAACCCAGCTTTGAGATACTTTCAGATGATCATGTCCCACACTTTCCTCGGAAAGACTGACTCTAATATTTATGTTAGTGAGGAAGAGATCTTCTTCCTATTTTGTGCAAACCGGTCACGCCCGGTGGCATGTGGGAACTTCTTGCTGAATCATCTCGAGGGAACAACTAGGTCCTCTGAAGGGATTATTCACGTAGGAGGCACCGTCACTCAGATAGCCACCATATTAGGACTTACCAGCTAGCTACTGCACTTGACTCCATACTATGGATACCTCTTACTGGACATTGATTTCTGTCTGGGCAGAGGGTTGATGAGGAGAGCATACTTTCAACATGATTATTTTAGACTCCTGATCGACTACCAGACTATCCACTATTTTACATTGCCTAATCCTACCATGACCAATGTCCATGATCCTTCCAACTGGAGTTACGCCTTGGAAGGTTATGGAGAGACAGTTGATGAGCCGCGCTCACCAACTTCAGCAGAGTACCATCCTTCACTGTCCTCTCCGAGGACGACAATATTATCTAATAATCATTCACTATGAAGGACTGACTTATACACTCAGATAGCAGAGTTACGCATGGATATAACTAAGCTCCAACAGACAGTTGCTGACCTTACTTTGCAGGTACAGGTATCTGACATGACTCATGCAACAGAAGCTGACACTTTATACTAGGAGATCTCAGACTTGCATCGAGAGTTACACACACTCCGACATCCAGACCAGACAGAAGAGCACCCTACTTCGTGATGACATCGTCTTTCGTTATTTTTATAGTTTAAGTTATTTCCATTTTCCTTTACAGACTTCTCTATATTTCCGTATGCTCACGTTTCTTTCTTCTATAACATTGACTATGCACTTTATATTTATATTGACGATGATTATTGTGTTCTTATTTTATGTTAATTTTAATTTATTTTATTTTACCCATTTTTTGTTTTCTAAATTTTTATGTCAAAAAATAAGATGAAAAACACACACACACACACACACACACACACACACACACACACACACACACACACATATATATATATATATATATATATATATATATATATATATGTGTGTGTGTGTGTGTGTGTGTGTGTGTGTGTGTGTGTGTGTGTGTGTGTATTAGGATAAATGTTAGTAGGACAGATGATACCTGCTATCTACACACCCCAGAAAGGGAGGAGTACAAAAGCCCAAAGAAGAAGAGAAGAATCCGGCCCACACACCTTTAGTGAGGATGGCGCCCGCCATGGGTTATGGGCTATATGCGGGGCAGAACCTCCATAACTACCATTTTTACATCTTTAAACCTTCAAATTTCCATTTTTACCCATACGAAAATATCCCTCAAGCACCAAAAAGTTCCAAACATTATCATCCACCCACCAACCCGTTAACCATTCCAAGTTCCATTTTCACTTCCCTCCACCAAAATCCATCAAAACTCCATTTTTACCAAATTCCCCAAAACTACCCATTTTCACTCATCTTCCATCCCAAAGGTACATCTATGGAACACGACGGTTACGTTCTTCGCCAAGGGAAGCCCGGAGGAAGACAACAGAAGATTCTCGACAAATTGCAGAACCGGGAAATTACTTCGACGCGGTACGTAGACGAAAAATGTCTGTATCCTCTAGGCATTTACCATAGTGTTTTTCATCTGTTAGACATTTTAGGTCTGCACGAAATTTTTGCTAGACAAGATCCTACCTTCGAAAGGCTGACCTGAGAATTCTTGAGTTCCCTGATTTATATTGTCAGGCCTAACACTGCTAGTACCGTCGACACGGTACAATTTAGAATGTTTAATGTTGAGTACGAATTCAGTACCGATGAACTAGCAGAGAGGCTGGCACTTCCTTTTGGTGAGGATGCTATTTGTGAAGCACCCATGGATTCTAACTGGTCAGTGGAGGCACTTTCCTTTTGGCACAGATTGTCAAACTTTACAATTACATCTTTTGAAGGAATACTTGCCTCCCGGATCCATAACCCGGCCATCCGTGTTTTTTGTTACATGTTGGCATGTGCTATTTTTGTCCGGGAGAATCCAAACAAGGTGAATGCAAAAGAACTTCTATTTTTGAAAGGGTGCCTCACAAACAATAAATTTAGTGTGGCCCCTTTTATGATGGCCCATATGATTGCTGCAATCAAGAGCACATGACCCATTGCCTTCGGAGGGCTTATTACGTCTATTGTAAAGGCTCTGAACTTGGATGTCGAGATAGCCACGTTAGCACCTCTCCTCCTCACACAATGAATTTAAAATTCTTAAAAGACATGAAATTGTGCAAGGTAAGGAAGGAAGGGGGCTTTGAGCTCATGATCCATGGGAAGGCTATCCCATCTATCGTTTTTCCTTGCACTAGACGTACGGATGTGCGTATCGCGAGGAACTGGACCTATGATTTGGATGTTCCACCTGTTACGGGTCCATTACCTCCAAATATTCCTGTTGGTGACGGCGATGCCACCGATGACAAGTATGACCGGAGAGAGAAGTCTCCCGATCATCCTATGCCGCCTCACCATGTACCACCCACATACACAACAACGTCTTCCTCTTGCCATTCTGCAGGTACCGCTCCCGGTTTTTATATTTCTGAGCAGATGTGGCGAGACCAGTTAGCAAGAGAGGAAAGACGCGATAACTTGCTCAGTACCATACAACATCAGTTAACCGAAAACATGAGATTTATGCAAGAGTCTCAGCAGCAGATGAGCCAATCCATGCACAGCATAATGCAATCACAGGCTTCTTTGACCACTAGATTCGACGAGTTCGACGCTTCTCAGAGCGATCGTCGTCGCAGTAGATCTCGTCGTCCTAGGTACTCACCGCGCGCTGGTGACAGTACCAACAACATGCCTTAGGACTTTCAGGTAACTCGTCCCTATCTTATTTCGAAACATTGGGGACAATGTTGGATTTAAGTGTGGGAGGAGACTTTATTTATTTTCTCGCATTTTCATTTTCTTTCTTTTTATCGCTTTCTAGTTTCATTTTGCATTTTTTTTTCGTTTTACAATACATATGTGCTTAATGAGTCATTTGCAGTATACCCTTATTCCCTCATTTCTTAAGCCTCACCAAAAATTTTATTGACAAAAAGTGTACTATCCTGAAAATTTTTAGGCTTTGAGGCAAGTTTGAGTTAGGATGCGGATGATTTGGAAAAATCCTCTTTGAAACATCGATATCATTGTAACACCTTAGGCTTTGCGAATGTAGAAATCGACCCCGAGACCCTATGTACCATGGCCTTAATAATAATGTTCATAGTAAGTCCTTAGTAGTTTATCCTAGCAGTCAGCTCCGGCCAAAAGCGTGATCTAAGTGAAGGACCGATGAATATAAGTGAATGATCTGCATGTTCAAAAATAATAATTGCAACTCGGGTATATGTAACCCTCACAAGGTCATTTAACCTAAAAAGTTGTAAAACTTTCGAAAAAAATATAATAAGAGTAAAACAAAATAAATATCTTTTCATTGATAGTTGGTTCAGAGGTGTCTGGTGCTGAACTCGGTAGGGCGGGTTACAATCCGATCCCCCACAACTACAATAGGGTCAATAAAAAGGGTTACACCAATTTTTGTACCAGAGCCCCATGCTTGAGATCAGATCATTAACCGGTCACTTCACTACGAGCATGTATGGATAACGGGCTTAATGTGATTGCGACTGAATGAAAATGATCCAAAAGGAGATTTAAAAGTAGGCCTAGGTACAGTGGGGTAGTATGGATTGGTTTATGTAAGAACGAAGCCTATGTCCGTGTTTACGGAGAAGTGTCATTTCGATACCCGAGGTTCACTGAGTTAATACCTATCGCTTCATCCCAGCTTGAACTTAGAAGCCCTTTTTGCCCATATCATTTGTGGATATCACCCTATTTTCTGTCATGATGTTTTGCTTGAGGACAAGCAAAGGTGTTAGTGTGGGAGAACTTGATAGACCTAAAATGTACTGTTTATTTGACTCGATTTGCACGTGTTATTTAGGATTTTATTTCTGTTTTCTTGCGTTATGCCTCCGTTTTGTTTCTTTTTCAGGATTTTGTATTTTCAGAGCTCCTCGAGAAAAAATGAAGAAAAACGAGTAAAAAGATCACCTTTTTAGGAATTGTACACATGGCACTCACCATGGCGGGCGCCATAGGGGATGCCATAACTTGGATAAGAGACCAACTTCTGACAATTGTCACGTCTCCCACTTCTTTCTACTCTAGTTCACAAGGCGGGCGCCATGAGGGTATGGTGGGCACCACCCTTGCATTTTGTTTCCCTCCCAAAATAAGTTGGGGGGCATTCTAGTCCGTACCTGTACTTTCCTAGCATTATAAATAGAAGAGTTCTGCCTCATTTCTAAGCATCCAAGCTTAGTTACAGAACTCAAGCCATAAATTTCCATCTGTTGTATAGTGATAAACTTCGCACATCGAGTCTGTAATCGGGTTTGGAGCACTTTGGTAGAAGTTAATCCTGCCGCCATTTTATTTCAGTCTTTTACTTTAAGTTGTACCAAGATTTAAAACCTCCCGTTTGGAGCAGGTTTCTATTTATTTTCCACTTTTATTTGTCCGCATTTTATTTCCTGCACTTTACTTGTCTGACTTTATCTACTTGCAATTTATTTTACCGCCTTTATTTATCGCACTTTATTTATCATGTCTATTTACGTTTCAATGTCCGACTAAATCTTAGAGGTTAGGATGTGAGGATCATAGTTAAAAGTGGTATTCCATACGGCTGTTGATAGATTCACTTAGGAGTTGTTCTGACTTTTAATACATTTTTTCCGCACTTAAAATCTGTTGGGTAACATCTAAAGCCGTCCAACCTTTAGATAAATTTGGTTAGTCTTAACTGTTCAAAGGAAGCGAAAGCGCTTAGTCCAGTTAAGTAGGAATCTTTAATGCTTTAGAAAAACGATTTTAAAACTATTTTCGAACGCATTTATGGGTTTAAAGTCCGGTTTGCAAGACTCTCTTTTTGTTAGAAATTCCAAGTCAAAATACTTTTCAACTAAGTCAAGAAACTATATTTCTTAAAAATAGGTTTAATCACTCTAACACAATGTGCACCTTTTTATAAGTGACAATAAGAGGGATCGATTAGGGGATAAACTTGGTTCTGAATACGCAAAAGCGACAGTTCCCGTTAGATTAGTTCTTTTCATGAGTAGAAAACATTACCCCTTAAGAAGTCTATTTGTACGCGTTTGGAATACTGCCTAGCTATGTGAATTACATCCAAGTCTGCTGTTTTATTATTGAATTTATTCTCGCACTTTACTTTTACTTTGAACAATCCGATTCCTAATTGATTTTCCTTAGATAAACACCGTAACAACAGTAATCGATAGATTGACGTTTGGTCTCTGTGGGATCGATAATCTTTTGTATTACTCTGATGCTATTCGTGCACTTGCGAATCACAACATCATCAAACAAAGAAAGGAAATCAGAAGAATTAGACATTGCCAGAGGAGAGTTTGATGATGAACATGTGCTATTGATGGCTTCTGAATCTTATGGTGGATATTTGGTAGAATGGTGGTATATGAACACTAGTTGCTCAAATAACTTAACTGGAAACAAATAATGACTGATTAATTTTGAATCTAGAAAGAGGACAAAGATCAGATGTGATGATGATAAGTATTTGAATACTAAAGAAATGGGAAATGTCAAGGTCAGAGTAAAGAATGGAAAAACTCTGTCTGATCATGGATGTTTGATATGTTCCTGGCATGAAAAGCAATTTGATGAGCGTATGTCAGATAATCGAGAAAGGTTTCTTAGTTACTATGAAAGACAATCTCTTGAAGTTGTATGATTCTGACCAGAAGCTGATTATGTAGTCAAAATAGAGAAGTAATAAAACACTCAAGGTGAATATGGAAAAGACAAAAACTAAATGCCTTAGTGTTGAAGGTATTGAAGGTGACAGTGAGCTGTGACATAAGAAATTGTGGCATTTGAAATTTAAAAGCTTAGGGCATATGAGTTCTAAGAAGCTAGTATATGGAATTTCTAACATTGCAAAGCTTGAGAAGTCATGTGAGATATACATGAAAGACAAGAAACCAAGATTTCCATTTGCATTAGAAGTGACCCCAAGAGAAAAACATGTTTTGGGAGTAGTGCATTCTAAAGTATGTGGACCATTTGAAGTACCTTCAGTTAGAGAAAACAAGTACTTTGTGTCTTTTGTGGATGAGTTCACAAGAATGACATGGGTAGCACTCATCAAGTTTATGCATGAGGTGTTTGCTGAGTTTTAGAATTTCGAAGTGAAGGCAAAAAAACAGAGTGGTTAGAAGCTGAAAATTCTTATAACTGATGGTGGAAGTGAGTACAAATCTATAGAGTTCAGAAGATTCTGTGAGGAGAATGGAATTAAGCATGAGGTTACTGCTTCATGCACTCCTTAACACAATGGTCTTAATGAAAGAAGAAATATAACTTTGCTTGATATGACAAAGGGCATGTTGAAGAAGAAGAAGAAGCTCCCTTACACCTTATGGGGAGATGTTGTTGCCACTACAACATATGTGCTAAATAGGTGTCCAACCAAGAAGTTGAATAAAATTGTTCCTTTAGAGAAGTGGAAAGGAGATAAGCAAAGTGTGAGCCATCTGAATGTGTTTGGTTCTGTTTGCTACAAACATGTTCCAGATGCTAAGAGAAGGAAGCTGGGTGACAGAAGCAGAGTCATGTCACTTATAGGGTACCACAGTACAGATTCTTATAAGCTCTATTGTCATGTCACTAATAGAGTTGAATTTAACAGAGATGTCATTGTGAAAGAATCAAAAGCGTGGTATTGGAACAAGTTTCAATCCAACTCTAGTGCAGTGTTAACACCTGAGTTAACTTCTAAAGATATTTCTGATTCTGAAGGAGAATTTTACACTAAAGGAGATTCTTCTTCTAGAGGTGAGTCAGAGTCTGAAGGTGACTCTAATGATGAACAAGAGTCTGAGGGAGAGTCCGACTTTAAAGGTGAATCTGATTCTGATCCAGATTTTGATGATGATCAAGACTCTGGTGGTAATCATGCATCTGAAAGTGGTCATGCCTCTAAAGGTAGTCCAACATCTGATATTGTTCCAACATCTAAAAAATATTCTGAATAAGTTTAGAGACCACAAAGATTTGGACAAATACCAAGAAGGTTTACAGAATTTGACATGTTACAAGATTCTTAGATAGAATTTGAAATGGAAGTCATTCAGTGTGCCATGTTGGCAGACTCTGAACCAGGGAGTACTGAATAAGCTTTCAAGAAGAAAGTATGGTTGAAATCCATGAGGCTGCAATTATCTTGTGTCATTTAGAGATGTTTTTCTCTCCATCATTCTTTGACATCATGGTTCACTTAGTTGTTCATCTAGTAAGGGTGATTAGAATTTGTGGTCCAATTTACTTATGGTGGATGTATCTGGATTAGAACTTGTGGTCCAATTTACTTACTTGACCTCTCACAAAAGTCTTATAAATGAAAAATTGTCACGGATGAATGAAAGATGATTGTTGACATAACATAATAAAACTTTCATAATATGGTTTAAGGAAAGTGTTTCTAAAGAGAGTAGTGCATCAGAGACAATTAAATGGTTGTCATGTATGCCTAAGTTCAATGTAGTTACTTGGAGTGAATACACCATTAATAAATTTTCATTCTATTCAAAATAAAAGGATGATTGTAGTAGCATGCAAAAGAGAGGGGTTATGGTTGAAGTTGAATCCATGTACTTCTCTAGTTCCAAAGATAGAAATCATGTACTAGCATCTAAAACATACTTTGGGGTCATTGAGGATATTTTGGAGATTTATTATGTTGTTAATAAAATGCGTTTATTTATCTGTAAGTCGATTGATACTAACATTGGTGTAAAAATTGATGAATTGGGAATCACACATGTTGATTTTCAAAAGGAAACATATAAGAAGAAATCATTCATCATGGAAACCCAAGAAAAATAAGTTTTTTATGTCACTGGTCCTTCTAACACTAGATGGTCAATTGTTCTTCTCAGAAAATATCTTCCTAATAGTACTGATGAAAATCAATATTTTATCTATGAGCCATCTTGTTTCGTAACACATGTACGTGATTCATCTAAAGTAAATGATTCATATGACGTGCATTCTATTTGTCGTGATCATAAATAATGGTTATGGGAAAAAGAGTACATAAATGTTTTACATCACTTAGTAATTTATAATTATTCATTTTACTCATTTTTATTCCTTTTACTAAAGATTTAATGTGGTTGTTGATTATCCTAATTGGTTTCAAATGTTGTTCAAATTATAGGTGCTTAATGACTAGTTACAAAATCTTGGCATATAACTTTTGGACAACCTATAAGATTATCCATTTAGGTTATCGCTTTTGTTTGTTGATCATTTGTTCTAGTTTTGTTGTAAAATTATAAGGTGTGCGTCATTTTGACTTTTCATTTGGTGTAAACAATTAATATTTATGGTACAATGTTTTTGTTTGAGAAACTATAAAAATGTACAAGTTTGTGTTTTAGAAATCTGTAACATATGGTTCTATATTCTATGACATGGTTCTATAATGCAGGTACAAATGAAGGTATAGAAAATACATATAATGTTATCCCCTTGATTTTTACTTATAACCGACGTAAATGTTTTTCGCTATTACCTCAGTTTGACCTAAAACCGAGATTTAATATCGGGCACGCCATCCAGTTATGAATATAATAAAAAGGAAGATGTTGGGGATCAATCCCATGTGCAGATAACTTTATTCCTCGATTATTTAGAAACCGAGGGGTAAAGTTGCTACTTTTTATGCCGCTTTTTGTTACCTCACTTCTGTTGTCGAGATCCGAGGTTAAATGCATTTCACGTCTGAGGTTAAATGTGTTTTTTGTAGTAGTGTTTGAATCCATGGTGAGAATCAAAAGAAATGTTTTATCTTTTGAAAAGAGGTAGTGAATCATATTAACAATACCTTCTAACAATGTAGGTATCACTTCCTTTAGAGTTGTTACATTCTTAGGAATAAAGAGGGTTTTCTCCTAACAACCGATATACACTAAATTAGAAGAGAGCCAATCTATTCCCAAAACCACATATATCTTATTTTAGGGTAGACAAATCAAATCAATAAAGAAAGTGCATTTGTTTACAAAAATCAGTGACGGTCATCGGGGATGGCAATTGAACTTCTTCTAACCCAAGTCTTCTAACAAACTGAGTGGAAATGAAGGAGTGCAAATCTATCTAATAAAAAAGAACAAAAAATGGATGTCCCTATATATAAGATGTGCCAATTATAAAATTATTGTTTCCATTTTCCTTCTTAGCATCATGGGTATACCCTCTACTTGTTGTTCTCAATGCCTCAGAAGTGTTTTGCTTAGGACAACCGTTTGAAAGGTGGCCCAAATCCCGACAAAAATATCACCTCATATTTCCAATCTTACACTCACAGAAATGTTATCCCTTGCAGCCTCGACACTAAGGTGGTTGTGATGGTATTTCACTCTGGACTTGCTTCCTATTTAATGGTGATCCTCTTGGATTTAGGTGTTGATTAGTCTTTCCATAATCCTTCTTGTATTGCTTGTCTTATTCTCTTTCTTGCTATATTTTCTTTAGATTATACTCAACTACGTAACCTTGTGTAATGATTGAAATTAATCATGAGGACACAAAAGACAAAATGACAAACTTGGATGCAAATAACTATCAAGGACAGGTGGCAAGTGATCCAAATTTAGAGCAATTGAGGAGAGGCACAAGAGAGAGAATGCCAAACAGAAAATATGTATAAGAAGGGCAGGAATAATTAGGGTTGAGTGTGAAATATTTCCAAAAACGCATTCCTTCTCTCTCTGTTTGTGGTTGAGTAGTACTCACCTTTCTATCATTACATTGTATATAAATTCCACAAAAATGGCTAGCAGCCATACTTGTTAAAGAAACAGTGTGATATTGTTATTCTGATATATTTCTGACCCTAACATTTGGTGCTCTCATTGACCACCATATCATGGAGGAAAACACTAGGATGAAAACCATGGAAACTTCCATAACCAACCTCACTGCCACACTGACACAGTTCATGGAAGATAACGCTCGCGCACATGCAGAAGACCGTTTTCGTATGAAGCGAGTTGAAAAATAACACAGCCTCTTGAATACCACCAGTTCCACCATACCCGGTGCGAAGAACTCTTCTCAGTCGTCATCATCTCAGCCCTTTCAGGTCAGAAACGTAAAATTGTACTTTCCCTGATTCGACGGCTCCGACGTGTTACACTGGATCTTCAAAGCAGAGAAATTCTTCGAGTATTATGCAACTCCAGATCCACAACGCCTCAACATTTCTGGGGTTCACATGGACAACGAAGTCGTGCCTTGGTTTCAGATGATGGCACGCAACAACCCCTTTCAGTCCTGGTCAGCGTTTACACGCTCCTTCGAACTGGAATTAGGTTCGTCGCCGTATGAATCACCAGGTCAGTCGCTTTTTAAGATTTGCCAAACAACCACGGTTGCTTCATATTACACCGCTTTCACCGCCTTAGCCAACAGGGTCGATGGATTTAGTCCTACTACCACACTGGATTGTTTTATTAGTGGGCTGAAACCAGATCTCAAACGTGATGTTGTGGCCCTAACCCTTAATTCCATATCCAAAGCCCTAGCCCTAGCCAAATTATTTGAGGAGAAATACTCAGGCCTATCAAAAAACACTTATACAGCCCAATCCACCAAACCTTTCTCTACCGTCATTCACAGAAACACAAACTTTCCGCCATTACTTCCGACACCACCGTTCAAACCACCATACAACCCACCTCGTAACCATAATGTAAAAAGTATCACACCAGCTGAAATTCAACTTCGACGAGACAAAGGTATCTGTTACTATTGTGATGCCAAATTCACCATGTCTCACAAGTGCCCTAATAAAGATTTATACCTGTTGCTAGTGGACAATGATGAGACCACTGAACCCCAAATTGATGTTCCCGACCCAACCCCTCAAATAAGTGATCAAGACCAGATACCTGAGCATCATTTATCGTTCAATGCTTTGAATGGTTCGATGGGAGCCGACACCATGCGCTTTAAGGGGAACATACAAGGCATGGAGATTCAAATTCTTTTGGATAGTGGAAGTTCCGACAATTTTCTGCAACCACGGATTGATCATTGTCTCAAAATTCCAGTCCATTCTGCAGGTAAATTCCAAATACTTGTTGGTAATGGTAGAAATTTAACTTCTGAAGGCTACATTCCCGATTTACCGGTCTTAGTTCAAGGTCATATGCTTCATGTTCCAGTGTACTTACTGTCTTTCACCGGAGCTGATCTAGTTTTGGGTGCCCCTTGGTTGAAAACATTAGGACCGCATATAGCTGATTACGATGCTCCGTCCATTAAATTTTATCTGCAAAATTTGTTTATCACTCTCCATGGTGAACAAGCTCCTACTTTGGGTCAATCCCAATTCCATCATATTCGTCGCCTTCAGAACACTAATTCCATTGCATCCTCCTTTATGCTACATTTCCAGAATGTGGGAATTTCAAATCAGTCAACAAAATCTCTGCCAGATGACTTACCACCTGACTTACATGCTCTGCTTTCAAATTTTATGGATGTGTTTGGTGAACCAGTGGGTCTTCCACCTCCTCGTGATCAGGATCATGCGATTCCACTGTTGGAAGGCAGCAACCCTGTGAAGGTGTGACCTTACCGCTACCCTCATTGCCAAAAGGAACAAATTGAGAAAATTGTCAAGGACATGTTGGACCAAGGCATTATTCAGACTAGTTCTAGCCCATTCTCGTCTCCAGTTTTACTTATGAAGAAAAAAGACGGCACATGGCGTTTTTATACTGATTATCGCGCGCTTAATGCTATAACAGTTAAAGATAGTTTCCCTATCCCGACTGTAGAGGAATTATTGGATGAACTCTTTGGTGCAATGTATTTTTCTAAACTTGATTTACGTTCTGGTTACCACCAGATTTTGGTGAAGTCTGAAGACCGGTTTAAGACATCTTTCCGCACTCATCAAGGGTTGCATGAATGGTTGGTCATGCCTTTCGGTTTATCTAATGCGCCAACATCATTTTAGGGCCTCATGAATCATGTTTTTCGCAATCAACTCAGAAAATCTGTATTATTTTTTTTTAACGATATTTTGATTTATAGTCCATCTTGGACAACACATCAGGAGCATTTGCAAGTCGTGTTAGAACTTCTGCGCCACCACACCCTATTTGCCAAATTGTCAAAATGTTGTTTTGGCATGACTTGGGTGGACTATTTGGGACACACAATCTCTAACCGTGGAGTGGAAATGGATAATTCTAAGATTAAGGTTGTTATTGATTGGCCTCTTCCAACCAACGTCAAACAACTCCGGGGGTTTTTGGGTTTGTTCGGATACTATCATCGGTTTATCAGAGGCTACGCTACCATTGCACCCCACTGACAGCTTTGTTAAAAAAGACGCATTTGTATGGCTTCCTCAAGCGACCTTTAATGCCCTTAAAGCTGTCATCACGCAAGCACCGGTCTTGGCCCTGCCTGATTTTAAGCAACAATTCACCCTCGAAACTGATGCTTTCGGGTCTGGTATAGGCGCTATCCTTAGTCAAGCGAAACACACAATTGCTTACTTTTCCAAAAAGCTTTCTCCAAGGATGCAAAACTAGTCGGCATATGTACGCGAGTTCTATGCCATAACCGAGGTGCTGGCTAAATTTCGGCACTATCTTATTGGGCATAAATTCATCATCAAGACGGATCAAAAAAGTTTGAAGGCTCTAACAGGTCAAACTATTCAGACACCGGAACAACAACATTGGTTGCATAAATTTTTGGGGTATGATTTCACCATTGAGTATAAACCAGGCTGTGAAAATCTTGCTGCAGATGCTTTATCGCGTTCCTTCTTCTTGGCACTATCATCCCCGCATGTTGTTGTCATCACATTGATCCATGATGTTGTTAATAAGGACCCCCACTTAGCTAACATTCGGAACCAATGTCTCATGGGTGTGTGCACTGATCCACATTACCAAGTTCGCCATGATATGCTATTCTCGAAATCTAGATTAGTTGTGCCAACTGATAAGACTATTATTGAGTCCTTATTACAAGAGTTTCATGCTTCCCCTCTTGGCGGCCATGCCGGTATCAGCTGCACTAAGGCAAGATTGACGTCCCAATTCTATTGGCCCACGATGCACCATGACATCACAAATTTTGTAACTCAGTGCTTAATTTGTCAACAAGAAAAAGATTCCACTGCCCTACCTGCGAGTTTACTACAACCGTTTCCTGTCTCGTCACAAATTTGGGAGGATATTTCCATGGATTTCATCACTGGTTTGCCTAGTCCTCACTCTTATACCGCTGTGTTTGTTGTTGTTGATCGCCTTTCAAAGTATGGTCACTTTACAGCTCTTAAAAGTGATTATTCTGCTGTTAAAGTTGCTAAGATTTTTATGAATACTATTGTTAAGTTGCATGGTTTCCCTAAGTCCATTGTTTTCGACCGGACAAGATTTTCACAAGTCAATTCTGGCAGCATCTATTTAAATTGAGTGGAACTACATTAGCCATGAGCACGGCTTACCATCCTCAAACGGACGGTCAATCGAAAGCGGTAAAAAATGGTTAGAGATGTATCTGCGTTGTTTCACAAGGGAAAATCATAAAGATTGGTCGCGACTGCTACCTTGGGCAGAATTGTGGTACAACACATCTTTTCATCACAGTATTGGCATGTGTCCTTTCAAAGCAGTCTATGGAAGGGAACCCCCGATGCTCATCAAGTATGATATGAGCCATATAGACCCCCCTTACTCCAAAGTTTACTGCAAGAACGTGATTCTGTGTTGGCCACACTCAAGGGTAACTTGCTTAAAGCACAACACACCATGAAGAAATTTGCTGACACCAAGCGCAGGTTCTTGGAATTTAAGATAGGCGACTTAGTTTTGGTTAAACTTCAGTCGTATCGCCAACACTAGGTGACTCTTCGCCGTAATCACAAGCTCGGTCTCCGATGCTTTGGCCCTTTTAAAGTCCTTGAGAAGATTGGCTTTGTCGCTTATAAGTTTTTACTTCCACCTACGGCCAAAATCCATCCCGTCTTTCACGTGTCAGCCCTGAAACCATGCAAAGGTGGTCATGATATGCACTATATGCCACTTCCCTTGACCAGTAATGAATTCGGTCCAGTTCTGCTGCCTCGCACCATCATACAGACCAGAATTGTGCTCCACCAACAGGTTCCTACACCTCAAGTTCTGGTACAGTGGGATGGCTTACCGGTGTCTGCTGCAACTTGGGAAAATTGGTCTGAATTCAAAGATAACTATCCTAACCTTAACCTTGAGAACAAGGTTAATTTCAAAGGGGGAGTAATGTAATGATTGAAATTAATCATGAGGACACAAAAGACAAAATGACAAACTTGGATGCAAATAACTATCAAGGACAGGTGGCAAGTGATCCAAATTTAGAGCAATTTAGGAGAGGCACAAGAGAGAATGCCAAATAGAAAATATGTATAAGAAGGGCAGGAATAATTAGGGTTGGGTGTGAAATATTTCTGAAAACTTATTCCTTCTCTCTCTGTTTGTGGTTGAGTAGTAGTCACCTTTCTATCATTACATTGTATTTAAATTCCACAAAAATGGCTAGCAGCCATACATGTTAAAGAAACAGTGTGATATTGTTATTATGATATATTTTTGACCTTAACACACTGCTCAAGTAACTCTACATAAGTGTTGTAGCGTTGTAGGCCCACTCATGTAGCATTTAAGGTTGACGTTATAGACATACACAATAAGATGCTAGATACCTAAATATCACAGGTATCACAACAAAGATCAACCAGATGTATATATCCACCAGTTTTATAAGCATGGAAATGGAAGAGGACACTTGTATCTTGATTCTCTTATGTATACTTTTCTTATGGTACCAAATCGGTATAATTAACGAATGTGTTAAAGAGTATTCATTAGATCTAACTATGGCTGATGTGTTGGAGGCATGTTTGATTGGTAGTGCCAAACATAAAAATGACGGAGCCGAAACTTATAAAATTTTACTAGATAAAAATCCCATTATTCAAAAGCAAAATTTCGAACTACTCATAAAATAGAGTCCGAAAATTCAGAACCAGAAAAATTCAAAAATAGAGTTAAAATTGTTGCCTCAAAACCTTTTGTACGAGTTTTTAGATGAGGAATCCAACCATTCCGTCATTATGTTGTTGATTTAAGAAAAACCAAAACTAATAAACTATTTGTTTTGTAGAAATAACATAAAACTATAGGGTAAACTATATATAACTTGAAACGAATAAGTCCCTCTATTTGTATTCATAAGATTGTTCTAGAGGAGGACTTTAAGTCTTCTTGAGAGCATCAGAGGAAACTAACCACAATATGAGGGAAGTTAAGAAAAAATAGGTATTGAAATTCCTAGAAGCTAGGATAATTTACCCATTTTCAAACAAAAAATGTTATTCCAAAATGCGCATTGACTACTGAAAATTAAACTAAGTCACTTGATGATAATCCACATTTAGTGTGCTATTACTATCCCTTTTCATTTATATTTTTGTGATGAATTTAATGTTTATTTATTAAGTTTTAGTGTTTTTAGCTTATCTTGCTTTGAGCATAATATGTGCTCCTTTTGAATTTTTCATGTGTATGTTAATGAATTTCAAGGCAGTTTTAAGGCAAGCAGAGGCATGTCTGGTCTAGGCAGTGTCTGAAAGAGAGAGCTGAAAAGGAAAACAAAATGTTTGCTGAAGATCACAAGAAGATAATGGCCAAGAGCATGAAGTGTGCTCATTTATAGGGCTTGTGTGGCAGAATTGTGGATGGAATAAATAGAAAATCAAATGGATAAGATCAATTGCACAAGAAGATAAAGAAGTAGTATGATGGGAACCACCATTGCAAAAGTGCACCCTGCACACAAACATTGCGCCGCCTGCTGTTGCACCCCAAATTTTGACCCCTAGATCTTCATCATCATTCTAGGAGCATTAGCGTTCCTAGAATTAGGGTTCAAGTTTGTCTTTGTCAAGTTTGTCTTTGTCTTTGTCTTTGTCTTTGTCAAGTTTGTCTTTGTCAATATGCAGATGAATTAGGGTTCCAAACAGTCAGTAATCGGGGTTTCAATGGTTTGATCAATCAATGTATTGGATTGATTCTCCATGAAACAAGTCTCCACATCATCAAAGATACCACGTGGGGTCAAGTATGAATCCAATTTGAGGTTGGCACCCAAAGATTAAGAACAGTGCAGTCCAGGATCCCCAATTAGGGTTTCTGATCAGAAAAAGTCAACTGTGGTTTGAGTTTTGGTTTAAATGGTTTTGCAAGGCATGATTCATGATCCATGAGGCTCATATAACCCTAGGAAGTCTACCCAAGAAGTTTCAAGGCCTCAGGGAACCCATGACACTAACAGTCGATTCAGAGGTTTTCGATCGTTCGGTTCGTCTGACTGAAAATTCAACCCACTGATCAACAGGGTTTTAACCCAAAATTGAAGCCAACTATGTTCTCAACATAATTTAATATCTAATCATGAAGTTTTGTGACCAATTGATTAAGAATTGAGAAGTAATCGAAAAGTTGGGAAATTAAGGTTTTGAAAAAGGCAAAGCCATAACTCCTTAACCACACAAGGGTTTTTGACCTAGTTTCAAGAGGAATGAGTTCCTAACACAAAAATAAATATTTTAGTACCTAATTGGGGAATTCTAAAAAGTATAAGTGGGTTCCATAAATCTTCCTGGTTAGAGAGAACCAAGGTCCACAATTTGGCAAAAACTCACATTGGCAAAACCAGGCCAGGATGAGTTTTTTTTGATTCCAAAACCTCTCCAAATCGACGCTAATCAAAGACTAAGCCTCATTTATGATGTTTATATTAATAATGAACATTTTTACATCAATTCCCACGAAAATGGCACAAAGATCAAAGGACATCATTATTTAATGCAAGTCGCAAAAGTGAATAATGAAGAAAGAGAAAAAAAGGTGGCTACCCTTGTCAAATCATCAACTTTAATTCAACAAGTCACCTCCTATCCAATCAAGCATGATTAAAAAATATATAGGGCATGGAAAATATCTTAGTAGAGTGGCTTAAAGACAAAGATGAAGATTGCATTGGAAAACTCAAAGATTTTCATGATGGAAGGTTAAAATGGCAATTTGCTTCACTTTTGCCCATACCTTGATCCAAAGCCTTTGGCTATAAATAGAACTCACTTCCTAAATCATAAACACATAAGTTCCATGCTAGAAACCAGCTAGAACTACCTTCCTTACACAATCACAAGTTCTTGCAAAATCTCATTAAGTTTCCAAAATCCCTCAAAATCTGCTTTTGCAAAACACCTTTCAAAACCATTTCCAAACTTCTTCCAACTCAAGAAACACTTCAAGCACATCAAATATGATGTATTTAAGCTATCCAAATCACTTCTTATGTAACAAGGTTCGAGTGAGTTGGTCTTTGAAATCTTTGGATTTTGGAGATTTTCCTTCATTTACAAGGCATTTCGTCCACTATCTTGCTTGGAGGTTGTTTGGAGCATCTATTCATCATACTAGGAACATTTACAGATCTTGGAAGAGCTCTCAAGATCTCTGGTTTTCTTATTGCTTAAGCTTGCTTCAAGAGGTAAACCTAAAACTCATAAATGTGAACTTTCCATTTGCATTTCACATGCTACCATGACTGTTTTTAGGGTTTTTACCATGATGTTCTTGAACTTTTCAACTTGTAACTTGATTTTTCTTGTGAGATTGATCTTGTATTATTCATACATGTTTTTTAACATGTTTAAACAATAAAATTTATTTGATTCATTGTCTTACCATGTGCATTTTATTCTTTTTATCATTTAGATTTTTATGTTTTGTTCACAAACTTAAAAACCACATAACTTCTCCATTTTAAATCATTTTTAAGTGGTTCTTTTTGTAAAATTCTTGTGTTGTAACATATTTCCATATAATATTTAAAGAATTCTAAAAATCCTATTTTAGAAACAGTTTTCATTATGATCAAGTTATAACCCATTTTAGGGTTTTCACCCTCCTATCTCTCATTCTTCATTTCAAAACTTTAATTCCATTTGAGTTTAATTTGAAATTGACAAGAACTTGGCTTGTTAGATCCCTTTGAACTTGAGTTTTAATTTCAACTTTTCTTGTAAGCACTTAAGTGGTTCATCTTTAAAAACTTTTGATTGTCCTCATGAAGTTTTGAATCTTTTGTTTACATTGTTGTGACATTGTTTGATTGCCCATGCTTAATTGGCATCAAATGTATGATGTTTGCTTATATGGTTACATATGATACCCTTTACATTTACCCTTTATCCTAGCCTTAGGATCTGAGTCGATGTACTCATGTTTAGCGTCCCACCGTGGACATTCTCTACCATAACAATCTCAACATAGATTCAGGAGTCGCTGCACTCCATGTAAGTACTTCCCTATGAATGCTTACATCCCCGTGGAACCTTGACCACAGTCAAGAGTTCCTCGCCTCCTTTTGAGGGGAACTATGCTTGCTCTGATTCCATCCCCGTCAGGATACGTAGGCACGAGATACAATGTCTTGGTGAGCAAACTTTGTACAAACTTTAGATCTTTACCTTAGCACTTTTCCCTTAGCAAGCAACTTTAGCATAACACAAATACTAATAAGAGGTTCATGTAGAGTACTACAGATGCTTAGGATATGAAATACCTACCCTAGGCATAACCAACCCCCGTACCTTTAATCTTTCTTTGCTTAGCTTTAGGCCTTGCTTTTTACTTTGCATTTTTATTTAAAGGTTTTTATTTCTTTAAACCTTCCCTTTGGATAAATTAAAGTCCGGTTGTGAATGAATTAAGATTCAAGTTAATCAATAGCTTGGTATCACGATTCTCACTGTAACACCTGCACCTCTGGGTCCGTACCTACTGTAGCAGTCTGCACAAGATGCCTTTTTCCTCGCCACTTCCTGTACCAGAATGCTTGTTCACGAAGAATGGAGGACAAAAAAGAATATGCTTATTTGAATAGGAGATGAACCTTATTTGCATCAAAAACTTATGATCAAAGGCCTCTCACCTTTCACATCCACACTTGTGCCTATAAAAGCTTACCTTATGATTTGAAGAAAGATTTCCACACACGCACTCACAAGAAGATATTTTTTTAGTAGTATTTTAGTTTATTTCAAAGTGAGGTTTTGTAAGAAAAGAAATAGTTCTTCTTCTCACCTAATCATGTACTCAGTTTTTACTAAGCTCATCATGGGCTAAACTCTTGTTTGTTAAGCAATGTGAAGTTAATATAATGTTTCCTTTATGTTAAAATGATATGATGTTAAGTGTCTTATTTTGTTATGTGTTTTAATACTATGAATTTGAATGATTAACTTAGAAAAAGGTAAAAGCTTGTTGTTGTGAGAGATCCAATAACAAATGGATTTTGTAATAAAAGTGGTTAAACAAGTAGGGTAGAGATATTCACTTAATTTGTTTGCTTATAGATAAGAAGCTAAGACCATAAAGAATTCTCAGAATATAAACCAGGTGTATTTTAGGGTTATAAGTGAGACTTAGATATTTGTTACCTTGCCCTATTAATGCATGCTTTGATGTTGTAGAGATACATATATAAATCATGTTCTGATCTTCTGACGCACGACACATGTCATCATATATAGAGGAAGTATTGTAGTATGAAGTTGTGCATGGATTACAGACAGTTGAATAAAGTAACGGTCAAGAAAAATTATCCACTTATGAGAATAGATGATTTGATGAACCAACTGGTAGGTGCGCATGTTTTTAGCAAGATTGACTTAAGGTCGAGTTACCATCAAATTCGGGTGAAGGATGAGGATATTTACAAGATGGCTTTTAGAACTCGGTATGTGCACTATGAATATTTGGTGATGTCGTTCGGTATTTTTATTGCACCTGGATTATTTATGGAATATATGAATTGTAGATTTCATACTTACCTGGATCTGTTCGTGGTGGTTCTCATTGATGATATTTTAATTTATTCCCAGTCTAATGAAGAACATGTTGAGCATTTGCGAATTGTGTTGCAAGTGTTGAAAGAGAATAAGTTATATGCAAAGTTGTCAAAGTGTGAGAGGTTAGTTTTCTTAGGCATGTTATTTCAGGTGATGGCATCGTTATGGATCTGTCAAAAGTAGATGTAGTACTACAATGGGAGGCTCCTAAGTCAGTTACTGAGATTAGAAGCTTTTTGGGCTTGGCTGGTTATTACCACAGATTTATTGAAGGTTTTTCTAAGTTAGCACTTCCACTAACCCAAATGACTTGTAAAGTTAAATCGTTTGTGTGGGACATTCATTGTGAGAAAATTTTCACATAATTGGAGAAGAGATTTTCTACGACTCCAACTCTGATATGCCAGATCCTAATGAATCATTTGTTGTGTATTGTGATGAGTCTATGATGGGTTTAGGCGTTGTTCTAATGCAAGACGGAAAGGTAGTGGCTTATACTTCACATAAATTGAGAGTTCATGAGAGAAACTATCCTACTCATGATTTAGAGTTGGTTGTAGTGGTATTTGTGTTGAAGATTTGAAGGCGTTATCTTTATGGTTCCAAATTTGAGGTATTCAATGATCACAATAGTTTAAAAAATTTGTTTGATCAGAACGAATTAAATATGAGGCAACGAAGATGGTTAGAATTTCTAAAGAATTATGACTTTGACTTGAATTATCACCCCAGTAAAGCGAATGTCATGGCTGGTGCTTTAAGTCAGAAGTCTTTGCATATGTGTGCTTTGATGGTTAAAGAGTTCAAACTTATTTAACATTTTAGAGACTTGACTTTGGTCTGTGAGGTAGCACCACAGAGCGTGATGTTGGGTATGTTGAAGGTAAATAATGTTTTTCTTAATAATATTAAAGAAAGTCATAAGTTAGATGTGAAGTTGGTGGATTTGATGGTTGGGAATAATCAGACTGAAGAGAGTGATTTTAAAGTGGATGAGCAGGGTGTGTTGAAATTCTGAGGTAGGATCTGTATACTTGATAATTCTAAGTTTAAGAAGATGGTTTTAGAAGAAATTCATAGAATTAGCTTCAGTATCCATCCAAGAGCTACTAAGATGAATCAGGATCTGGAAAAGATATTTTTATGGCCTGTACTGAAGTGTGATGTAGAGCAGTTTGTGTATGCGTGTTTGACTTTCCAGAAGTTGAAGGTTGACCACCAGAAGTCTGTAGGATTGGTGTAATTGTTAGACATTCCAGAGTCGAAATGGGATAGCATTTCGATGGACTTTGTAACGGGATTACCGAATACTCCTAGAGGGCATGATGTGATTTGTGTAGTAGTTGATAGACTGACAAAATCAACGCATTTTATTCGAATTAAAATCAGTTTTCTTTTGCAGAAGTTGGTAGAGATATACATCCGAGTAATTGTAAAGCTACACATAGTTTCGTTGAGTATTCTTTATGATAGAGATATGAGGTTTACATTCATATTGTCATACCCTAAATTCTGACCATAAGACTTCACACTATTGTGCAAATCATCACCACAATATGGGTGTATTTTCATACCACACCAATCTTCTCAAAGATTGTTAGTACTCACCTTAACCAAGGATTAGGTTTTTGAGCCCTCTCAAAGCATTCAGGCAAGGGATCAATCAAGAATTTACATGATATTCAAATTGTCAAGCCTCTAAAACATCCATGAAGGATCAAGAGATCCTTGTAGCACCCCCTTTCTATACCCCCAAATAAACAATTAAATCATTTAGGCACATAATAAAATTTTCCATCAGAGTATAAATTAACACATGGTATAAAAGAGGCACGTCACATTATCCAGGAAATTCAAAACACATACAACACCTGCTCATAAACATATGCAACAAAGGGTAAATCACCACAAAGGAACTTAGTCCTTAAAACCCACACATCAATATTTAGAATAAAAGCGGAAACATCTAAACATTGAATCACTTCATTCATATAAACATTATATACATCAACGGTTTAATTCAAGTCATAAGTCATGTCTACAAAACATTCACAAGCAGATACATACACAGATGTATCACAAAAGAACCAAAAAGAATTCCTAACTACCCGGTGCTACATATCAGAGCCAACCGACCAAAAAGAACGAAGCCACGCTTCGCAAATAACCTCCAGCAAACCTACTCTGCAATGCCTCATAGAGCATCATAAAACAGCAGAAGGGTGAGAAACATTATCATAACAAACAATGCATATATATATATATATATATATATATATATATATATATATATATATATATATATATATATATATATATATATATATATATATATATATATATATATATATATATATATATATATATATATATATATATATATATATATATATATATAAAAATACACACACACCAACATAGAATACACATAACACATTTCTCACCGCAATACATCACAATTCAATCATATATACATCACAACACATATATAGTTCACCAAGCATATCCACCATGCAAACATTCACCACTAAGCATATACAATTATGTTTAGTTCAACAATTCACATAAACATACGCAATTATGTTCATTACACCAATACATCATATGAAGATAATAATGCACCCATAGAGACCGACTCACGACTCTATGCAGATGAAAATGCGGTACTGACTCATTCAGCAGGTTCAATTGAAGAACCAAATGGAACAATCGCTCGTTACCAAAGTAACTCCCCGTCGGGCCTACGATGTTCACCCATCGCTCACACCCCACATGGGCACACGATGTTTCAGGATTGCTCACACCCCACACGGGAACACAATCCGATTGCTCACACCCCACAAGGCCACATAATCGTTCTGCAGATTCTCCACGGAATCAAATATAAACTATTGCTCACACCCTACAAGGGCACACGATAGTTTCTGCAGATCCTTCTAGGGATCAAAGATAAACCATCGCTCACACCCTACAAGGGCACACGAAGTTTCTGCAGATCCTACACGGGATCAGACACACAAGAATGCAATCATGATGCTTCACATGCAAAACGACTCCATACACTCTTGAAATGCATACATATTCACAATTATACTCATGGATTCTTCACATCATACAAATACATACAATTATGCACATTCACATCAATCTCATCATGCATTTTCATTCAATTCAAACAAATGCACAAAATTGCCAAACGGCCACATTTCACACCCCACGATTCACAATCTAGGATTCACGCCATACGACTACCCACAACATCTCATATCACACACATAACTATGCATAATAAGAAAGGATTAATCATACTTGAATCGAAGAATCCACATGGAAGTGAAAACACAAGAAAATAACATACTGACACGCTCGCTATCTTGCTCGCCTAGCGAGCTCCTAGCGAGTGCTCGCTACCTGTTCGCCTAGCGAACATGCTCGCGAAGGCAAACAGAAGCCACTGACTTGATTCGCTACCCCACTCGCTCAGCGAAGGCCTAGCGAATGCTCGCCACCACCCCTTCGCTACCAGCGAAGAACACCAAAACTATTATGTCCAAGTCTGGGACCGTTTGCTACTGGCTCGCCACAGTGAATGCCCAGCGAATGCTCGCGACCTGCTCGCCTAGCGAACATGCTAGCGAGGGTCTGCGAACTCAAAAATCCCCACTGTCCAAAACTCCGAAACTCCTCAAAATCCAACCGATTGAATTCCAACTCGTCTCAGTAGCCTTAGCCCAACATCCCTCGACTAAACTGTACCACTTATTCTCATTATTAACCGTTAAAACTCGGTTTCTATCGATTAAATCAAATTCAACCTAAAACGGAAATTGAGTAGAACCCTCCCCAATCCAAAAGCAAACCAATAGCAACATACATAATCATACATATCGAAAGAATGATAAAGTTTCACACCCTTACCCGATTAATCAAAGCTTAGAAGTTTGATTCTTGATGATTCTAGGTTTTCTCCTCTTCCTCCTCTTTTCTCTTCTCTTTTCTTCTTCTCTTTTCTTCTTCTTTCCTTTCTATTTCTTTCTATCTCTTTTCGTTTCTCTCTATTTCCACTTATACTCTTTCTATTCTATTTCTCTCAAATAACAACTAATTAAGGATTATCTAAAACACCCTCTAATTAATTCCCAAAACTCTCCGAATAATAAAATAACATAACACGCACACATAACATATTAATATTCAAATTCCACAATTAAAAGAATAATCAATCAAAATAAATTAAAAGACTCAACAAAAATGGGAAATTCAAAATCGGGGCGTTACAACTCTCCCCCACTTCAGAAATTTTCGTCCTTGAAAATATTACCTGATCCAAACAATTCTGGATGTGACTTCCGCATCTTACTCTCCAATTCCCAAGTCATGTTGCCTTCTGCAGCACCTCCCCATGCTACTTTCACAAGCACAATATCCTTGCCCCTTAGCCTCTTAATTTCACGATCCAAAATCCTAATCGATGAAACTTCAACCGTAAGGTTATCTCTTACTTCAACCTCGTCCATAGGAATAACATGTGACAGATTCGAAACATACTTCCGAAGTTGTGAAACATGGAACACATCATGCAAATTCAAAAGATTCGGAGGCAACGCCACACGATACGCCATAGCACCCACTCGTGTAATAATCTGATACGGACCAATAAAATGAGAAGTCAACTTCTTCGACTTCAAGGCATGACCCACACCCGTAACCGGTGTAACTCTCAAAAACACATGGTCGCCTTCTTGAAACTCAAGATATTTCCTTCTCTTGTCATGATAACTCTTCTGCCTATTCTGAGAAGCTTTCATCTTTTCTCGAATAAACTTCACCTTCTCCGTCGTTTGTTGTACCATCTCCGGCCCAACAACTGACTTCTCACCAGTTTCATGCCAACACAAAGGTGTCCGACATCTCCGACCATACAAAGCCTCAAATGGTTCCATACCAATACTTGAGTGAAACTGTTATTGCAGGTGAACTCAATCAACGCTAAATAAATATGCCAAGAACCACTTTGCTCTAGTACACAAGCACGCAACAAATCCTCCAACGACTGGATCGTCCTCTCGGTTTGACCATCTGTTTGTGGATGATAAGCCGAACTCAATCTCAGCTTAGAACCCAAAGCCTTTTGCAAACTCTCCCAAAACCTTGAAGTAAATCTAGGATCTCTGTCCGATACAATATTCTTAGGAACTCCATGCAACTTCACAACCACACAAACATAAATCTCGGCTAACTTCTCCAAAGGATAACTAATATCAATCGGAATGAAATGAGCAGATTTAGTAAGCCTACCAACAATCACCCAAATAGAATTATGACCTCTTTGCGTATTCGACAATCTTGTAATAAAATCCATCGATATACTATCTCATTTCCACTCTGGAATATCCAACGGTTGCATCAATCCACTAGGCTTCTGATGTTCTACTTTAGACTTCTGACAAGTCAAACACGCATACACAAACTGAGCTACATCTCTCTTCAATCCAGACCACCAAAAGATTTTCTTCAAATCTTGATACATCTTATTCGCTCCCGGATGAATACTTAAGTTACTCCGGTGTCCTTCCTCCAATATCATCCTTTTCAACTCCGCATCATCGGGAATACAAATACGACCACAAAATCTTAAAACTCCAAAATCATCAACCTTGAAATCCTCATTCTCACTCGTCATTAAGTCAACGAACTTCAAGTCCAACTTTTTCCTTTCACATACGGTAGCAAGAAAATCATTCGTAATACGAAGCATACCAAGTCTCAAACTTCTCGGCGTCATTTCACAAACCAAACTCAAATCTCTAAAGTTCTCCAAAAGTTCCCATTCTTTCATCATCAATGTAGACATGTGCAACGACTTCCGACTTAAGGCATCGGCCACCATATTTGACTTACCCGGATGGTAATTCAAACCAAAGTCATAGTCTTTCAAAATCTCTAACCACCTCCTTTGCCTCATATTCAATTCCTTTTGATCAAATAAATACCTCAAACTCTTGTGATCACTAAAAACTTCAAATCTTGCACCATAAAGATAATGCCTCCAAATTTTCAAAACAAACACCACGACCGCTAATTCCAAATCATGCGTAGGGTAATTCTTCTCATGCACTCTCAACTGTCTCGAAGCATAAGCCACAACTTTTCCCTCTTACATCAACACACCACCCAAACCTGACAAGGAAGCATCACAGTAAGCCACAAAAGGTTCCGTAGGATTCGGCAAAATCAAGACTGGCGTTGTTGTCAATCTTCTCTTTAACTCAATGAAACTCTTTTCACAACCAGTATCCCAAATAAAAGCATTTCCTTTACAAGTCAACTACGTTAACGAAAGTGCCAACTTCGAAAATCCCTGAATAAACCTCCGATAATAGCCTGCCAAGCCCAAAAAGCTCCGAATCTCCGTAACCGATTTAGGAGTTTCCCATTGCATTATCGCATCAATCTTGGATTGATCCACACTAATACCACTACCAGAAATAATATGCCCGAGAAAACTCACTTTCGAACACCAAAATTCACACTTTGACAACTTAGCATACAATTTCTTCTCTTTCAGAATCTGTAACACAATCCTTAAATTCTCTTCATGCTCCTCTTGAGACTTAGAGTAAATCAAAATGTCGTCGATGAACACAACCACAAAAGATCCAACTGCTCATGAAAAATACGATTCATGTATTCCATAAACACACCCGACGCATTAGAAACTCTGAATGGCATCACAGAATATTCGTAATGACCATACAGTGTCCTAAAAGCCGTCTTTGGAATATCCTCCTCCTTAACTCGAATCTGGTGATAACCTGATCTCAAATCAATCTTGCTAAAAACATGCGCTCCAACCAATTGGTCCATCAAATCATCGATTTTTGGAAGCGGATACTTATTCTTAATTGTCACCTTATTCAACTGCCGATAATCAATGCATAACCGCATACTCCCATCCTTCTTCTTTACTAACAATACTGGTGCACCCCAAGAAGAAACACTTGGTCTTACAAATCTCTTATACAACAAATCATTCAACTGCTCCTTCAGTTCTACCAACTCTGATGCTGACATATGATACGGTGCCATCGAAATCGGTCTAGTACCGGGTACTAGATCAATAGAAAACTCAACTTCTCTTTCCGGCGGTACATCCATAATCTCCTCCGGAAATACTTCTGGAAAATCACACACCACTGAAAACACATCAAGCTCAACTTTGTTCTCCACAGACAACGATGCAAACAAGCCGAACAATTGAGCTTCATCCGCTAAAAGCTTCTTCAACTCTTTAGTGGATAGAAAACTCTCACCTTCATCATCTTCCAAAGAAGGAAACCTTACTAACTTGTGATAGCAATCTAAATGAACTCTATTAAATTGCAACCAGTTCATACCCAAGATCACGTCCAAACCTTCCAACGGCAAACACACCAAATCCATAATGAAGTCTTTACCATACATGGTCAAAGAACAACTTACACACACCAAAGAAGTAGTTATCGACCCCGAAGCGGGAGTCTCAATAACCATGTCTCCACTCAAAGACACCATGCACAAACCCAAACGCTTAACACACTCAAGAGAAATGAACGAATGAGTCGCTCCAGTATCAATAATAGCAACTAAAGGCATATTATTAATAAAGCATGTACCTTAAATCAAGGGATCCGCATTAGTAGTGTCTGAACCTGCTAATGCAAATACTTTTCCATCCGATTGAGCTTGCTTTGGTTTGGTACACTTGGTGCTAATATGACCAACTTCCCCATAATTAAAACACTTTACCACATTCCTTCTACAACCAGAAGTGGCATGTCCAAGACTTCCACAATTAGCACACTTCTCCACAGACTTCCCACATTCAAAAGATTTGTGGCCCATCACGCCACACTTGTAACATTTGACCGCACCAGAACTTCCTCCTCCGAGTCTCCTATCAAAGTTCCCCTTATACTTGCCCTTATCAACATGCGTCACATAAGGTCCACTCCTTACTTGTTGCTTGCCTTTCTTCTCACTCAAACTATTATAATGAGTAGATCGAGCCCTACTGTCCTCTTCAAAAATCCTACAACATTCAGTCAAGTCCGAAAATCTTCTTATTCTTTGGTATCCCACTGCTTGCTTTATCTCAGGACGCAAGCCATTCTCATACTTAATGCACTTAGAGAACTCCGCCGTAACCGCCGCATAATGTGGATGAAACTGAACTAATTCCACAAACTTAGCCGTGTAGTCCACCACTGACATATTGCCTTGCTTCAGCTCAAGAAATTCCATTTCCTTTTTCCCCTTTACACTCTCAGGATAATAATTTCTCAAGAATTCGATGCGAAATAAATCCCAGGTTATTTCTTCGTTATCTTCCTCAAGAACTTGTCTCATACCGACCCACCAATCGTCGGCCTCTTCCCTTAACATGTGAGTTCCAAGTCTCACCTTGTTTCCTTCAGCACACCCCATAACTCTAAAGATTCTCTCAACCTCCTTCAACTAGATCTGAGCACCGTCCGGATCAAACCTCCCCTTGAATACCGGCGGCTGATTCTTTCTAAACTCATCAATAGCGTTCGTATTCGGTGCACCTTGCACCTCCCTAGCCATAGCCTCCAACGCCGCAGCCATAACATTGTCATTACGACTAGCCATATTCTGATGATTCCCAAAAATAATAACAAGGTTAAACAACCGTTCAACCAACACAACAACAAGACAAATACAACTGACTCAACATTGGCTCTGATACCACTTAATGTAACACCCCCTTTCTATACCCCCAAATAAACAATTAAATCATTTAGGCACATAATAAAATTTTCCATCAGAGTATAAATTAACATATGGTATAAAAGAGGCACATCACATTAACCAGGAAATTCAAAACACATACAACACCTGCTCATAAAGATATGCAACAAAGGGTAAATCACCATAAAGGAACTTAGTCCATAAAACCCACACATCAATATTTAGAATAAAAGCGGAAACATCTAAACATTGAATCACTTTATTCATATAAACATTATATACATCAACAGTTTAATTCAAGTCATAAGTCATGTCTACAAAACATTCACCAACAGATACATACACAGATGTATCACAAAAGAACCAAAATAATTCCTAACTACCCGGTGCTACATATCAGAGCCAACCGACCAAGAAGAACGAAGCCACGCTTTGCAAAAGACCTCCAACAAACCTACTCTATAATGCTTCATAGAGCATCATAAAATAGGAGAAGGGTGAGAAACATTATCATAACAAACAATGCATATTATATATATATATATATATATATATATATATATATATATATATATATGTATATATATATATATATATGTATATATATATATATATATATATATATATATATATATATATATATATATATATATATATATATATATATATATATATATATATATATATATATATATATATATATATATATATATATATATATATATATATATATATATATATATATATATATATATATATATATATATATATATATATATATATATATATATATATATATATATATATATATATATATATATATATATATATATATATATATATATATATATATATATATATATATATAGACACACACCAACATAGAATACACATAACACATTTCTCACCGCAATACATCACAATTCAATCATATATACATCGCAACACATATATAATTCACCAAGCATATCCACCATGCAAACATTCACCACTAAGCATATACAATTATGTTTAGTTCAAAACATCACATAAACATACACAGTTATGTTCATTACACGAATACATCATATGAAGATAATAATGCACCCATAGAGACCGACTCACGACTCTATGCAGATGCAAATTCGGTACCGACTCATTCAGCATGTTCAATTGAAGAACCAAATGGAACCATCGCTCGTTACCGAAGTAACTCTCCGTCGGGCCTACGATGTTCACCCATCTCTCACACCCCACATGGGCACACGATGTTTCCGGATTTCTCACACCCCACACGGGCACACAATTCGATTGCTCACACCCCACAAGGGCACACAATCATTCTGCAGATTCTCCATGGAATCAAATATAAACTATCGCTCACACCCCACAAGGGCACACGATCGTTTCTGCAGATCCTCCTAGGGATCAAAGATAAACCATCGCTCACACCCCACAAGGGCACACGAGGTTTCTGCAGATCCTACACGGGATCAAACACACAAGAATGCAATCATGATGCTTAACATGCAAAACGACTCCATACACTCTTGAAATGTATACATATTCACAAATATACTCATGCATTCTTCACGTCATACAAATACATACAATTACGCACATTCACATCAATCTCATCATGCATTTTCATTCAATTCAAACAAATGCACAAAATTGCCAAACGGCCACATTTCACACCCCACGATTCACAATCTAGGATTCACGCCATACGGCTACCCACAACATCTCATATCACACACACAACTATGCATAATAAGAAAGGATTAGTCATACTTGACATGCTCGCTACCTTGCTCGCCTAGCAAGCTCCTAGCGAGTGCTCGCTACCTGTTCGCCTAGCGAACAAGCAAGCGAAGGCAAACAGAAACCACTAACTTGATTCGCTACCCCACTCGCTCAGCGAAGGCCTAGCGAATGCTCGCCACCACCCCTTTGTACCAGCGAAGAACACCAAAACAATTTTGTCCAAGTCTGGGACCGTTCGCTACTGGCTCGCCACAGCGAATGCCCAGCGAATGCTCGGGACCTGCTGGCCTAGCGAACGTGCTAGCGAGGGTCTGCGAACTCAGAAATCCCCATTGTCCAAAACTCCGAAACTCCTCAAAATCCAACCGATTCAATTCCAACTCGTCTCAGTAGCCTTAGCCCAACATCCCTCGACTAAACTCTACCACTTATTCTCATTTTTAATTGTTAAAACTCGGTTTCTATTGATTAAATCAAATTCAACCTAAAACGGAAATTGAGTAGAACCCTCCCCAATCCAAAAGCAAACCAATAGAAACATACATAACTATACACATCGAAATAATGATAAAGTTTCACACCCTTACCCGATTAATCGAAGCTTAGAAGTTTGATTCTTGATGATTCTAGGTTTTCTCCTCTTCCTCCTTTTTTCTTCTTCTTTCCTTTCTATTTATTTCTATCTCTTTTCTTTTCTCTCTATTTCCACTTATACTCTTTCTATTCTATTTCTCTCAAATAATAACTAATTAAGGATTATCTAAAACACTCTCTAATTAATTCCCTAAACTCTCTGAATAATAAAATAACATAACACGCACACATAACATATTAACATTCAAATTCCACAATTAAAAGAATAATCAATCAAAATAAATTAAAAGACTCAACATAAATGGGAAATTCAGAATCGGGGCGTTACAATCCTTCCCATCAAGAATTTAACACAAGTTAATTAAGCCTCAAAACCATCAGTGTCACCAAATTAGGGTGTTGATCGACCAACACTTCCAAAGAGAAATTTTCATCTGAGCATGAGTCAATACTTCAATACATGATTCAAGAAGCTCAATAGAACTTCGTGAGTTCATTTATAAGTTCAAAATAGCCTCAGAGATTTGCATCTATAAAAAATCAGGAATTAAGGTTTTGACCTAATTCAACCCATATGTTAACTTTTGGAGTAAGGCATTATCCAAGACCTCAAGATATGTTCAAGGACCTCAAATACATCATTTTGATCCATTAACAAGATCATATTGATTCAAATAACTTGATTCATAAGCAATACAAGGATTCAAATTCATCTGGACCACAAACCAGGGTTTTTGAGGAAAAGTCAATCATGCCTTTGACTTTTGAGCAAGACATGATCTCAAACTTTGGGACATAATTCAAGACATTAAAAAACATATTTGGAGTCCATCCATTAGGTTCAATTTAGCCCAAGGACTTGATTTCATAAAGGATCACCAAGTTCAAAATTTATCTGATATAAAAAGTCAACTGTGATCAAAACCAAGTTTGAGTTTTGGGATTCTTTGGCAAACATGACCTCTTTAAGTGAAGAACAATGTTAATTTATGATTTGGATCATGATCAATCAAGAAAAATCAAAAAAAGTGAGGTAACTTGCAAAAGGGGCAACCTTGAGAAACTTGAAATTTCACTAAGTAATAGAAAGAACTTGATTTTTACCCAACTTTGCAAGGCCATAACTTGTGATTCAAGCAACCATTTTCTCCCATCCAAAGCTCAAATGATAGATCTTATTACACACATCAAGATTGCAAAACTTAAGTACCCCAAAAAAATGCCTATATTTTGAGATATGAAGCATTAAATTTAGGGTTTCATGAGATTTGGAATTTTGACACTTAGAAATTTTTAGGCAGAATCTGCGCATGTTTTGCCTAACTTTGAAGGCAGTTTTCATTATGATCCAAGATGAATCAAGACCAAATATAAACATAAAAGTTGAAGTATGATATAAAAGCTTTCCAAAGAGTATAAGAACATCCATTGATTCAACTTGAGCAAGAAGTTATGAACCTCACAACATGTCTTGCTACAAACTGATTTTTTACAGCATATGGCACATAACTTGCCTCCCACGATTTCTTGAGCCAATTTTGGACCCTTGCATCAATGGAGGGAGACGCGAGGAAGAAGAAGCTGGTTTTCGCGCCAGAATTCAAATTTTTTAATTTTTCAAATATTTTTAATATTTTCATTTTATTTTCAAAAATCAATTTCTCTCTTAGTTTTAATCATTTTAAGTGATTTTTAAACATAAATCCTTCACATATTTAAATATTTTATTTACAAAAAAAATCAAAAAAATATTTTATTTGATATATTTCTAAATAATTTTATTTTAATTTGTTTTAAACATTTTAAATAATTTCTTTTTCTTGATTTTTCAAAACTAAATGAATTTTAAATCATCATGGGAATAAAAACTTATTTTCCTGATCCTAATTATGGTTTGTAACTTTATTTTTGAATTTATTTGATATTTTTCTTCATTTTAATTGTTTTTTTTCTTTTAAAAATGCAAAAAAAATAAATATGAAATTAGGGTCTTTTTTTGATTCAATCTTTCAAACTTCATTTCAACATTTTTGGGCCTGTATTAGAGTGTAAAACCCAACCCCCTTATGTACATAAATAAATTTTGGGCCTCTGCTATAGTATAAGTCTCACAACATGTTTCGGTATCGCGGTGCGATCACTGTTTTCAAATAAATCATCTGAGCCTCTCCTTGAGTATAAGCCCTAATATTTTGTATATAAACTTGGCTTTAAGCAATAAAAAACCTCCATGGGTGTAATACCCCAAATTTTACCCTTTCTTTTTTATTTTTATTTTAAATTCTTATTAACCTAATAAATTAACCTTTTTTTTAGATCTTGTTTTTTTAACTAATAATAATTTAATTAAATTTTTTTTATAACTTCACTAATATTTTTTATTAACTTTTTTTTTTCTATTTAGTTTATTTATTTAAAGCTCTTCTTACTAACTTTTAGGATTTAGATTAAAATTTAACTTTTTTTTTCTTTTCTTTTCTTCAAGAGTAAATTTTTTATAACCTTTTTTTAAATTAATTTCTAACACATTTTTTAATCAAATTCTAATATTTTTTTTAAAAATAAAAATCTAACTTCTTTTTAACTTTAAATCTTTTTTCTAACTTTTTTTAAATCTTTTTCTAACTCCTCTTTAAAGTTAAATCTTTTTCTATCTTTTTTAAAATTAAATCTTTTTTTCTAACTATTTTTAAAGCTAAATCTTGTTTTCTAACTTTAAATCTGTTTTTTCTAACTTTTTAAAATTAAATCTTTTTTTCTAACTTTTTTAAAATTAAATATTTTTTTCTAACCTTTTTAAAACTAAATTTTTTTTTTCTAACTTTTTTAAAATTAAATCTTTTTTTCTCTAACTTCTTTTTAAAATTAAATCTTTTTTTCCTCTAAATTCTTTTCTAAAATTAAATCTTTTTTTTTCTAACTATTTTAAAAATTAAATCTCACCTTTGTCACTTTTTTTGTTCTTTATTATTTTTACTCTAAATTTTTCTATCTTTCATTAAAAAATAACAAAAATAGTTTTTTTTATTATTTAATTATTATTTTCGTATTTTAATTAAATCATTTTTTAAAATATTATTTTTTCACTTTTTTCTAAATTATTCATAAAAATATCCAAAAAATCATAAAATAAAAAATATTAGAAAAAATTTTGTTCTTTTTATAATATTTTTGATTTTAGGAATCAATAGGATTATTAGTTTTTATTTTAAGTTTATTTTAATTATTTTAAATTATTTAAATTTTATTTTTTTCTTAACTAATTATTTAGTTTGGGCTTTAAAATGGGCTTTAGGGACATTATTGACAATTTGGTGTTAACCCTAATTTGTTCCCTATATATACATGTGTTGCCTTGTTGGAAAGGAGGGAGAGAATGAAAAAAACCTAAGAGGGGTCAGAAGGTTTTCTTCAGAAAAGAGGAGAGAGAGGGAGAAACAAAGGAGATCCCCAGAGAAGAAAGGCGGTCGTTCCCACAACTCGTTAGAAGGATTGGAGCTCTCCAGTGTTCCCTTATTCAAACCTTTTTCACATTTACCGAAGCAAACCTCCGCTTCGTAGGTTAAATTACTAAACCTTTTGCCTTTTCATGTTTATGTGCATATTTTGCCATGTTAATGTGTTTAGGTCCGTTAAATTACTAAGTCCTTTGCATTTTTCATATTTATTTGCATCCTTGCCATGTTAACCTTCATTGTTGTTTAGATCCGTAGATTTTGATATGTATGAACCATGATTGTGTCTTATAGGATTGTTTGCATGTCCATTATTTGTCTGTTTGCATTTGCAATTCTATTGTTATTTTTTTTTTTATCAAAACATTTTTTTCCCAAAAAAAAAACCTTTTTTGTTCCCGTAAACATTTTTTTCCCAAAAAAAAACCTTTTTTGTTCCCGTAAACATTTTTTTCCCAAAAAAAGCCTTTTTTTTTGTTCCCGTAAACATTTTTTTCCAAAAAAACCTTTTTGTTCCCAAAAACATTTTTTTTATATATAATTTAAACTTAACATTTTTTTTAAACTTAAATTTTTTTTAACTAAGTAATTCCATTTTAAAATTAAAACCTTTTTATATATATAATTAAAATATTAAAAAAATTAAAACATTTTTTTACATAATTAAAATATTAAAAAATTAAAACCTTTTCGTAAGGAACTCCTTATGTTTGCCGTGTCATTTTGTGTACCTTTTATTTTCTTTATTCCTGCATTTCATTTGCATGCTTGAGGTTGAGATGTGCTTGTGGTGGCCACAGCCCCACACTATTTTCCTCCCTCACTTCATTCTAAGTGTCATTACATATTTTCATATTCTTCATGTTTTCAGAAATGTTTCTTTGTTTCTTTATACCCTCTGCCTTTATTACTTTTCTTATTTTTGTACCTTAATTATTCCTCCATATAATGATTTGTCATATTTTCACATTTTTTTTACAGTTTTATCCTTCCGAAGGATTAGGTCCAGCCTTTTGGCCGCCGAGTCAATAGCCTTACCCCTTTAATGGATCAAACCCTGTTTAGCCTAGGTGTCCCGCCGTGGGCAAAATTGCTTTTATCCTAGTGTTATGCCAAAAGGGTCGCCGCACTCATTTTAGGGTTTCCCGCCGCGGAATCCCTAACCTAACCCTAATTCACTTAACAATTTACAACATAGATATTGGAGTTTCTACACTCCGCGTAAGCGTGTCCCTAAGATACGTTTATTCCCCTTGAGACCTTGACCACAGTCAAGAAGTTTCTAACCTCCCTATTGAGGGGAACTACGATTACTCTGATTCCACTCCCGTAAGGATACGTAGGCACAAGATGCGATGTCTTGCCGAGTAAACTTAGAATTAACCCCTTAGGTCTCTTTTCTCACTTGTAATCCTTATGTACATATACCTTAAGCAAATAAATAAAGCAAATAGTAAACATTTGAACAAAAGGGTCCTGTAGAGTACTACAGAAGTTTAGGGTGCTAATACCTTCCCTAAATTTAACCAACCCCCGAACCCTAGATCTTTCCCCGCATTGTGTTTACGATGCAAAATAGGTTTTCCCTCTTTTGACCTTTTCCTTCGGATAAATCAAAGAGCGGTTGTGAATTGAATTGCGATTCAAACTCATTAATAGTTTGTGATCCTATTTCCACCGCAACAGAAAATGGCGACTTCACTGGGGACCCCTAACTTCTGAGGGTTATCCCTAACTTGTTCATATTTATTACTATCGGTGTTATTATTCATCTGCATGTATATATTTGTGCTTTGATTGTGGGACTGTTCCTTGTGCTGTGAGATAGGTCCTACACCCGGATCTAGTGTACCTTAGGTAAATGGCAATAGACCAAGGAAACTGTACGACGTATATCGATACGGTTGATCTGGTGGCCATGGTTAGTGCGACTTCTTGGTTGGTGCTTATATTCCTTAAGTCAAGTTGAGGATAATATTGAGGCTGCCATATGTTGTCAACGCACTAACTGACTTTTAGAACCCTAGTTAACTCATCTTGGCCTTTAGAAAGTAGTGAGGTAACCGGCTTTGGTGCAGACTAAAGTTGGTTGACACTCGATACTACGCTCATTGAGATCTTAAACTTGGAGGGTTTTGGTTGGCAAGTAAGTTGCCTTCTGAACAACCATCCTTGTGAAAGATCAATGATATTGAGATCCCTTAGAACCTGGTTACTTTTGTAGGACAGGATGAACCATCTAACTTCAGGGGAGGGTACTTGCCTTTGAACCTCATGCAAGCCTTTAACCTAAGACTTTGTGTGTTTTCATGCATTGCATCCATAAAGCATCTCATCGCATTGTATTTCATGAAGTTCAAACATCATTTATGGATATTGCGGGATACCATAAATAAAAAAAAATAGAATGAAAAAAACAAGAAAAAGATTTCTTTGGTACCCCACGGCATTAGTAAATGTTTTGAATTCCATGAAATCTTCATTTACATTCACATTTTAGCATCATACTTTTGCATTACATGTGTCTCCCGATTTCTCACACTCGGTTCTCTCACCTTCCAGTTTCGTCACCCTGAGTTCTCGGCACCAATACAACACCAGAGCTCAAACTCGGAAAAGAATGGAGGATCAGGCAAAAGAGATTGATCGCCTTAGCAATGAACTTGAAGACCTTCGAGGGGGTATGGGGCGAATGATGGAATTGTTACATGTCATGAATGCTAAGATGGATACCCAGCCCACTGTTGTTTCTGAGATTACCGGCGTTACTGTGGACCCTCCACCAAGTGTGACCGTAGCAGGGGACCCACCTTATGGTCTTGCTCCCGGTTTTGTGCCTCCTCAAGCCACTGTTCCGATTAATCAACCTGTTCAGCAAGCCGTGCCCTTGTTTTCTGAAGTTTCTAGGGGGGCTCCTATCTTTGCACCACCTGTTGTACACACTCGTGCGCAACCGTACTTCAATGAGACAGTTTTTGATAATCTTGATGAGAATGTTGAAGGTTATGAGAAACATGATAAGCTTCGTGAGGAAGTAAACACTATCGTCCAGAGATTGAAAAAGGTAGAGGGTGATCAAATTTTTGGGACCGCTGCAAGGGATGTTTGTTTGGTCTCAGGTTTGGTTATTCCCCCGAAGTTCAAAACTCCGAACTTTGATCGTTATGAAGGTGCCACCTGTCCTAAGAGTCATTTGATCATGTATTATCGCAAAATGGCTGCCCATGTTGAGAATGATAAACTGATGATTCATTGCTTCCAAGACAGTTTGAAGGGTGCTTCTTCCAAGTGGTATTTAACTTTGGACCAATCCCGCGTTAAGAGCTTTCAAGATTTATCTGACGCTTTCATCAAACACTACAAGTACAATATGGATCTGGCTCCTGACAGAAGACAATTGCTGAGTATGTCACAAAAGAATTCTGAGTCATTCAAAGAGTATGCTCAAAGGTGGAGAGAGACTGCTTCGCAGGTAGAACCTCCTTTGACCGAGAAAGAGTTAGCTGATTGGTTTGTCGACACAGTCCGTCCAGAATTTTACGAGAGAATGGTGGGTAGTGTGACTTCAAATTTCTCCGACATCGTTGCTGTGGGTGTCAAGATTGAATTGGGTATGAAGAGTGGTAAAATGACAAATAATCATGGCGCTTCTAAAGATCAGCCGAAGAAACCTCCGTATAGCTCCCAGAAAAAGAAGGAGAGTGAGACTAATGCTATATCCTCTGGTAGACCAAGGGAACGCTTTTATCGACATCCGCAAGGTTATGCTCAACCTCAAGGGTACCCAGTCCAATATGCTCAACAACCCTATGTGGCAGCTATTACACCTTCTTTCAGTCAACAGGTTCCCATGTATCAACCTATGCAACAACCTCCTGTTTATCCGCCTCCTGTCAACTACCTACAGGCACCCAATACTCCTGCTCCTCAACAGCCAAAGAGTCCGGCTCCTTGCCAGAATATGCCAAACAGAAGAACGTATAAACCTTGTCCGCCGATCCCGATGACTTTTACCGAGTTGTATCCCTCTTTGGTCAAGCAAGGTCTCATCACTACTCGGGCTTTGGGTCCGCCTCCTAATCCTCCACCTAATCCATTACCTGCAAGTTACAACGCTACCGCTCATTGTTTATTTCATGAGGGTGCGCCCGGACATGATCTAGAGAATTGCTATGCTCTTAAGAAAGTTGTCAGAAATTTGCTAGAAACGAAGAAGTTGTCTTTTGGCGATGCTCAGCTGAAGATCGAGACTCCTTTCGGGGTTCCTCACTCGTCAAGTGCAAATTCTGCAAAGCATGCTACGCCTATCAGCCGAATCCAGTCATTATTCAAAGGCCTAGCCCGCTTCATTTCAGTAACCCTCAAGGTGATATGACCGGGATCAACAAAGGATCTGGGAAATTTATTTTGAAGCAACGACTGAAAACTGTTGAAGATGTGACCAGCATAACTGGGGTAAGCCATGACGACTCACAGTGATCATGAACCAGACGTCCTTTCCATTGAGGCTCCGCCAAAGGAAACTGTTACTCTTGAATGCAAGATTTCATAAACATTTAGAAGGATTTTTCCGACAGTTCATTTGTTTATTTATATGTATTTCTCTTCGATTAATCATATTTAGCATGCACGAACTTGTTTATCTTTGATTAATTAATGCAACGCATATGTTTGTCTTGAATAAATCCATTCGTTTCACTCATTCAAAATATATTTTTCATAAATTATAATGCCAACTTTACCCGATCTCTTGTTCAGATGGAGAATTGGGAGGAGGATGACGAACCTAAAACGTCAGATTTCTTGTCGTATGCTTTCGATTGAAACTCGCTGATGATGTAAGGCATTGTTTCAAATCCCAAACACTGGAGATATAAGGATGTTAACCCCTAGTCAACCCTTTGAGCCTTGAAGTAGGAGTTTTTCTTTCTTTTAAAGAACCTTCATCCTAACCTGGTGCAGGGTAGGTTTCAGTTAAACCGATCGAGCGCTTAGACTCTTAAAAAGGAAGAGCAAACCTTCGAGAATTTATCCTTAGCATCTTAAGAAGTCCAATACAATGACTATCCTTCGGTTACCTAAGGAGTGGGGCAGTCACGAGCCTTTCAAAAGATTTACACGACTTGTGCATAAAAGAATATTCAAAAAATAAGAGCCCGCTAAGTCAAAAACCTATGAAGGAGACTTAGGCAAAACTGGGGCATCCCGTTGGACTCCAAAGTCAGATCAAAAGACGTTGTCCAGGCAAAAGTTAGGGAATAAAAGCAAAACAAGAGGGTACAATAAATAGTCCCTAGTAAAGAACAAGATCGTGTAATAGGTGAGCGACTGCCATGTCCAAAGCCTTGATAAGTTCTCGACCATAGCAAATCCGCTTGAGATATGAGCGTTCGTATCCGGTTAACTGAATTAGGATTGGAGAACATCACGAAGAATGGGTGGGTACAAATATAACTTTGAGCCTTTATCCTTTTGTTTCTTAAACCGTGAACTGAGCCACGATACAACCTTTAAAAGACCTAATTGAAGTAGGACTTCGGTTGAAAGCATACTTGACAAGATCACGTTTCCTGACTCCTACGAGCTATGCTCAGAAAAAAATTCATGATGGCATTATAATTAAAACTTATATCCTGACTAGTGATTTCGGTCACAAGTTGTTGCGATATCTTTTTTTCAAAACAAAAATTCAAGACAAATATATGTGTACATTGACAAGCTCAGGATAGGCATTTCAGGCATGACAACTTTGCTTGATATCTTAGAGATTTACATATGAACATAACCCGTGGAACTTGAAGATCTTGCTGAACAGGGGCAGGCAGTTTCCCAATTCGCTTACCAACGCGAGTCTGACATTCTTAAGAGCTATTTCCCAAACATTTCGTTGTAACACGATTAATTTGTGCCAGTTACGTCGAGACCTGACAAATCTCTCAAAGAGTTTGAGAACAATGGGGCAACCGGACTCGGTGTTCTCTATAAAATCCTCTTGAGATGACCCTACCTCGCAACGCAAGTATCCTGGGGCACCATGTTTTTGAAGAAACAAATGGCGGCTACTATAAGGTCCTTCAAGATTAAAACCATGTGGTTCCACAACTTTCTTCATGCACCCGATGGATTTTACTCACGGCGGCCTTCGTTCCCCAGTAAATCTCAGTGTTGCAACAGGCTCCCAAGCTATTGCCTCATCACAGTCCCCAGCGAGACTATAAGCTGACAACTTTTTCTTGGGTAACTCAAAAGTGTCCCCCAGGTTTTCTTCTCCCCATGTGAAGACGTGATACTGTACACCCAAGCAGATTACCTTCTCCTCAGAGAATTCAGAACTTTAAAACCAGACTTGGTTCTACTATTGATCTTTCGCACCCATGATTGACGTATTGGTTGCAGAGAACGCAGGGTATCTCCGTCGAGATGTTTATTTCATCTCTAGTCTGTTTCGTCAGTATACGCAAGGGCATAAGCATCACATGCCTATTTCATTACATATTCATTACATATTCATTACATATTCATTACATATTCATTACATATTCATTACATATTCATTACATACTCAACATACTCATTTCATAACATCTTGCATAGTTACATACATAGACATTAACATACATTCACATTAACATATGCATCAACATATGCGTTAGCATTCACAGGTTCATTGTGTCTCTCCATCATTTGGTTGTTACCGCCGAGTAACTGGGTTCGTCCATTCTCTCCAAATAGATTGTCAGCCCTAAGCATAAAATACATATGTGTTTCCAGTTTCCCCACGGAGCTCGATCCTCGTGGATGACGGTTACTTCAGCTATCTTTCCTCGCCAGGATAAGATATCTACCCTTCGAGTTCATTCCCTCGATGGAGTCTTGATTACC
Organism: Lathyrus sativus; assembly: GCA_963859935.3. NCBI lineage: Eukaryota > Viridiplantae > Streptophyta > Magnoliopsida > Fabales > Fabaceae > Lathyrus > Lathyrus sativus. Next base: position 469,402,460 of record OZ012739.1, read on the forward strand.
AGTCTTCTTTCTAGCTCGATCCTAGATTGAATCTCAGTCTTGTCGGTCGTCAAGCCCAACCGGACGTGCATTTATTTTGCACCATCTAAGATTTTCACCATACCATGACAGATACGCGACTATCTCGCTTGAGAAGTTTATCACCGTACCCGGACGTGCATTTATTTTGCACTATCTTTCAAGAAAATCAACTACAATCCTTTACAGATACACGCCAGTTCACGCCTGGAAAATCTATCAGTAAAACACTTTACAATCCTACATGTTACAACCCTTTACACTTTACATCTTACAGCATCAACACACGACATTTCTCACCTAAGAAGTCGATCATATCCTCGTTATGACTCGCAGCAAATGGCCATCTCCATGGAGCAGTTGGGCTTCCATTTACCTGCCGTCTTGAGGTACGAACCAATTCGTATTCAGGAGAGCACGATCTTGAGTTACGAGAAGGTTTGAGCGAAATCATATTCAGAAGAGCACGATTCTGAGTTATGAAGAAGTTCATTTATCCTTTAGTAAAAGAAGGAACGGAATCATATTCAGGAGAGCACGATTCTGAGTTATGAGGAAGTTCAGTTGGCCGTTTTTCAGGAGAGCACGATTCTGAAGAATGAAGAAATTTCAGGAGCCGAATCATATTCAGGAGAGCACGATTCTGAGTTATGAGGAAGTTCGATTATCCAGTTTCATATTCAGGAGAGCACGATTCTGAAGTATGGAAAAATTCATTTACATCCAGTTTCATATTCAGGAGAGCACGATTCTGAAATATGAGTATATTCAGTCATCCAGTTTCATATTCAGGAGAGCACGATTCTGAAATATGAGTATATTCAGTCATCCAGTTTCATATTCAGGAGAGCGCGATTCTGAAGTATGAGGAAGTTCAGTTTACCCTTTTCATGTTCAGGAGAACATAATCTTGAAGCATGAAGAAGTTTATTTATCCTTCAGTAAGAGAAGAATCAGAATCGTATTCCAGGAGCCGACCTTAAATGCGAGAAGATTTATTTATCAGATAAGCAGCAGCCTCTTTATTTGAGTGCTTATCCATTTTGGCACATAAGTCCCTTCCAACGATAAGTGACAGTTCTCCCTCGAGAAGCTTATCAGGGCATTTCCCACTCAAAGTCCATTTATTTTGGCATACAACCGGTTCTTTTCACCCTGTATATTTGCTACGGATTCCCGAAAAGTCCGTTTGATCCTGTCACGAGGGATAGGTTACAGAAGCTTGGATGTTATTCTTTGCTCAATGCTCCATGCATTCTGTGATCGATCTTGCAATCGTACATGATCCAGTTTTATTTTTAGATTCCCCAGTGGAGGCCGTCTCACAGGTGTCATCTCCATTTGAGAATCTCATTCCCAAAATAACAATTGGTCGTGTTCGCACCAGTTGACCATCATTTTTAGAATTCCCCAGTGTTGTACTGTGTCTCAGCGCGTCGTTTTCCCCAGTGTGTTCTTCTCGTAGCATCTGTGTCGTCGTATTCGTCAGCATTTTCGCATTCATCATTCCAGCATACACATCACATCATATTCACGGCATCATCTGCATTAATCTGTTCTCGCTTTGTCCATAGCATTGCATATCGCCGCATATAAGGGCAAAATTTTCGGTTATCTATATTTAAATCCCTCCACCATGATTCCTTGAGTCTCCGTCACTCAAATCATCTGGTGTAGCTATTTAAATAGGGGCAACTGTAATACCCCAAATTTTACCCTTTCTTTTTTATTTTTATTTTAAATTCTTATTAACCTAATAAATTAACCTTTTTTTTAGATCTTGTTTTTTTAACTAATAATAATTTAATTAAATTTTTTTTATAACTTCACTAATATTTTTTATTAACTTTTTTTTTTCTATTTAGTTTATTTATTTAAAGCTCTTCTTACTAACTTTTAGGATTTAGATTAAAATTTAACTTTTTTTTTCTTTTCTTTTCTTCAAGAGTAAATTTTTTATAACCTTTTTTTAAATTAATTTCTAACACATTTTTTAATCAAATTCTAATATTTTTTTTAAAAATAAAAATCTAACTTCTTTTTAACTTTAAATCTTTTTTCTAACTTTTTTTAAATCTTTTTCTAACTCCTCTTTAAAGTTAAATCTTTTTCTATCTTTTTTAAAATTAAATCTTTTTTTCTAACTATTTTTAAAGCTAAATCTTGTTTTCTAACTTTAAATCTGTTTTTTCTAACTTTTTAAAATTAAATCTTTTTTTCTAACTTTTTTAAAATTAAATATTTTTTTCTAACCTTTTTAAAACTAAATTTTTTTTTTCTAACTTTTTTAAAATTAAATCTTTTTTTCTCTAACTTCTTTTTAAAATTAAATCTTTTTTTCCTCTAAATTCTTTTCTAAAATTAAATCTTTTTTTTTCTAACTATTTTAAAAATTAAATCTCACCTTTGTCACTTTTTTTGTTCTTTATTATTTTTACTCTAAATTTTTCTATCTTTCATTAAAAAATAACAAAAATAGTTTTTTTTTATTATTTAATTATTATTTTCGTATTTTAATTAAATCATTTTTTAAAATATTATTTTTTTCACTTTTTTCTAAATTATTCATAAAAATATCCAAAAAATCATAAAATAAAAAATATTAGAAAAAATTTTGTTCTTTTTATAATATTTTTGATTTTAGGAATCAATAGGATTATTAGTTTTTATTTTAAGTTTATTTTAATTATTTTAAATTATTTAAATTTTATTTTTTTCTTAACTAATTATTTAGTTTGGGCTTTAAAATGGGCTTTAGGGACATTATTGACAATTTGGTGTTAACCCTAATTTGTTCCCTATATATACATGTGTTGCCTTGTTGGAAAGGAGGGAGAGAATGAAAAAAACCTAAGAGGGGTCAGAAGGTTTTCTTCAGAAAAGAGGAGAGAGAGGGAGAAACAAAGGAGATCCCCAGAGAAGAAAGGCGGTCGTTCCCACAACTCGTTAGAAGGATTGGAGCTCTCCAGTGTTCCCTTATTCAAACCTTTTTCACATTTACCGAAGCAAACCTCCGCTTCGTAGGTTAAATTACTAAACCTTTTGCCTTTTCATGTTTATGTGCATATTTTGCCATGTTAATGTGTTTAGGTCCGTTAAATTACTAAGTCCTTTGCATTTTTCATATTTATTTGCATCCTTGCCATGTTAACCTTCATTGTTGTTTAGATCCGTAGATTTTGATATGTATGAACCATGATTGTGTCTTATAGGATTGTTTGCATGTCCATTATTTGTCTGTTTGCATTTGCAATTCTATTGTTATTTTTTTTTTTTATCAAAACATTTTTTTCCCCAAAAAAAAAACCTTTTTTGTTCCCGTAAACATTTTTTTCCCAAAAAAAAACCTTTTTTGTTCCCGTAAACATTTTTTTCCCAAAAAAAGCCTTTTTTTTGTTCCCGTAAACATTTTTTTCCAAAAAAACCTTTTTGTTCCCAAAAACATTTTTTTTATATATAATTTAAACTTAACATTTTTTTTAAACTTAAATTTTTTTTAACTAAGTAATTCCATTTTAAAATTAAAACCTTTTTATATATATAATTAAAATATTAAAAAAATTAAAACATTTTTTTACATAATTAAAATATTAAAAAATTAAAACCTTTTCGTAAGGAACTCCTTATGTTTGCCGTGTCATTTTGTGTACCTTTTATTTTCTTTATTCCTGCATTTCATTTGCATGCTTGAGGTTGAGATGTGCTTGTGGTGGCCACAGCCCCACACTATTTTCCTCCCTCACTTCATTCTAAGTGTCATTACATATTTTCATATTCTTCATGTTTTCAGAAATGTTTCTTTGTTTCTTTATACCCTCTGCCTTTATTACTTTTCTTATTTTTGTACCTTAATTATTCCTCCATATAATGATTTGTCATATTTTCACATTTTTTTTACAGTTTTATCCTTCTGAAGGATTAGGTCCAGCCTTTTGGCCGCCGAGTCAATAGCCTTACCCCTTTAATGGATCAAACCCTGTTTAGCCTAGGTGTCCCGCCGTGGGCAAAATTGCTTTTATCCTAGTGTTATGCCAAAAGGGTCGCCGCACTCATTTTAGGGTTTCCCGCCGCGGAATCCCTAACCTAACCCTAATTCACTTAACAATTTACAACATAGATATTGGAGTTTCTACACTCCGCGTAAGCGTGTCCCTAAGATACGTTTATTCCCCTTGAGACCTTGACCACAGTCAAGAAGTTTCTAACCTCCCTATTGAGGGGAACTACGATTACTCTGATTCCACTCCCGTAAGGATACGTAGGCACAAGATGCGATGTCTTGCCGAGTAAACTTAGAATTAACCCCTTAGGTCTCTTTTCTCACTTGTAATCCTTATGTACATATACCTTAAGCAAATAAATAAAGCAAATAGTAAACATTTGAACAAAAGGGTCCTGTAGAGTACTACAGAAGTTTAGGGTGCTAATACCTTCCCTAAACTTAACCAACCCCCGAACCCTAGATCTTTCCCCGCATTGTGTTTACGATGCAAAATAGGTTTTCCCTCTTTTGACCTTTTCCTTCGGATAAATCAAAGAGCGGTTGTGAATTGAATTGCGATTCAAACTCATTAATAGTTTGTGATCCTATTTCCACCGCAACAATGGGCCTCTCCTTGAGTTGTAAGCCACATACCTCTATTTTCAAAATCATCTGTTTGTTTTAAACTACTTGAAAACAACTGGGATTCTACCCGAGTATGAGACCCAATACTATTTATTCATTCTTTCATTCAAAATACATTATCATGGGCCTCTTAATAGAGTTTAAGTCCCTTCCTTTTCCCTTTTTTTTTAAAGAATATTCAAATCAAATACACTGGTATTAAGAGTAGCATTATTCTCGGTGAAACTGCTCTTAGACCACATGAGCCTCTGCTAGGAGTGTAAATCCCATCTCTCTGTACATAAAACTTGTTTTCAAAATCACATGGGCCTCTGATAAAGTGTATGACCTAACACCTTTTGTAAATAGAAAACCTTTTAGCCTCATTCATCCTGGGCTTTATATAGGATATAAATAACACTCATGGGCCTCTATCTAGAGTGTAAGACCCAACACCTTTATTTACTTAAAGATCAAGTCATCCTCAAAGTCAAAACTTTCTTCAATTTATCAAAACCCTAATTCAGTCTTGAAGAAAACATCTAATCAATCACAATACACTTGGGCCTCTATCCAAAGTATATGACCCACCACCTTTTTCAATTCAATTCATACTTGTTTATATACTTGTTCATATCTCTGTATATATGCTTGTACATATCTTTTTAAGTTTCTCTTAGCATTTGAATCATCCTTAGTTTAGACTAGTTCAAACAATAAGATCTTGGGCAATCAGTATAACTTAGTTCAAATAACTAGTTCCCCCCTGTACCGAGGAATTATTCTTCCCAATATAGTCAGCCTCCTCTTAGGCTTTGTTCAATTGAATCAACCTTGAAAAACATCAATAAAGAGAGGATTATTTCCTGGTGAAACCTCTTCTTTAACCTCTTTAGTCTTGGAACAGTTCAGCAAAGAAATGATTATTTCCTGGTGAAACCTTTCTTGAACTCTTCTTAAGACTTGGACAGTCTAAATTCCCCAACCTCCTCTTGGGCTTAGTACAAGGACCTACAGGCTTCCTAGAAGCATCCCCAGCCTTCTCTTGGGCTTCATACAACCCTCAGGATTCCTAAAAGCATAAGATAGACCATAGTCATCCCTACACCAATTCCCAAGAGAGTCAAAACCCCTAAAATATTCAAACTCGTCCTTTGAGTCTCCTCTGATCCTCAACAAGGCTTGACTTCCACCTTAAAACCCTAGCAAGGGTCTGGTTAAAGTCAACAACTCCCCAAAAGAATCAAAGCCTTTATGGAAGTTCAATAAATCCAACTCTCCTCTAATTTCCAGCAGAAGTCAGTTTCTCTTTTGATTCCTTAAAGCAGTTGGATCCTGCTCTTGGATTAAATTTTCCTCAATAAGAGTCAGTCTTCACTTAAATTCCCTCAGCCTCCTCTTAGGGAATTTTCCCCAATCAGCCTTAATTTTGGGCTTTGTAAAAGACATATATAATACTCCCCCAGTTGAGTCAGTTTTCATATTCTTTTAGCTTCAACCTTGGGCTTTAATCAAGGCACAAAATTTAACATCTCTGCAGATGAGACGATGTGTCTTCTCTGTAGGATATTTCCTCTATACATCAAATTTCAAAACAAACAAGTAAACTATTTTTCAGATAATTGATGTAAGTGGCACACTTGTTGAATCAAAATCCAAGTTGGAGTCCCTCCTTTATCATGGCCAAAGTTCTCTTTCATCTAAGTGATATAAGTGGCAAGCCTCTCGAACACATCCAAGCCAATATCCCTCTCTTAGCATGCAAAGGTTCATAAAGGAACAAGTGGCATTGATCTATAGTGACTTAAAGCTTCTTCCTTCATGACATTTTGATTCCCTTATAAAGGAATATGTGGCATTTTTGGATTCCACACATCCCAGTTAAAGCAACTTCCCTTATAATCAAATCCTCAATGATTGTGACGAATAGGTGAGATATCTCCCTTTAGAGATGACAAATTCTCTCTCAAACTTCTTTAGTTTCAACCTTGGACTTCAAATAAGATATAAATACTCTTTTAGCTTCAATCTTGGGCTTTGAACAAGACACAGAAAAACTCTTTTAGATTTAATCTTGGGCTTTGAACAAGACATAAAAAAACTCTTTTAGCTTCAATCGTGGGCTTTGAACAAGAAGCAAATACTCTTTTACCTTCAATCTTGGGATTTGAACAAGACACCAAATATTTTTCCTCCCATAGAATAGGAGGAACTACGAACGCTCTGATTTCTCAGTTTCCTTTTTGAGAATACATAGGCTTAAGATTGTGAAATCTTAGCGAGCACACTAATAAAAAACCTTAGGTCCATATACCTTTCTAAAAACAATAGAAAATCCTAAAACAACAAAAACATTTCCTCAGCCTCTCAAAGGAGAAACTTTCCTCACATGACATCAAATAGACTCAAGAAAGTAATCCAAACAGTAAAAACAGATGTAAATTAGGGTTCCTATAGATTACTATAGATACTCTGGATGTTAATAGCTTCCCTTTATATAACCAACCCCCGATTCTAGATCTCTTCATATTTGTAGGGAAAACACTTGTGCGCAGGGTTAGTTTAAGATATCTTCCCCTTCCTTTTAAGCTTCATAGGATAAATATAAAAATCAGAAAAAAGCACCAGGAACGGTAGTGGTCACGCCAAAAAAACTGAATGCTACACATATTTTGGGAGAGTTTGCAGGAGGCTTTGGGTTCCAAGCTGAGGTTGAGTTCTACCTATCGTCCACAGACAGATGGTAAGACATAGAGAACTATTCAATCCTTGGAGGATTTGTTGAGATCTTGTATTCTTGAGTAAGAAGGTGCTTAGGATGGTCATCTGTCACTGATAGAGTTCACATATAATAACAGTTTCCATTCTAGCATTGGAATGACACCATTTTGAGGCATTATATGGTCGGAGGTGTAGGAGACCTTTGTAATGGCATGAACATGTGAGAATGTAGTGTTTGGACCTGAGATTGTTCAGTAGACTACTGAAAATGTGAAGTTAATTCAAGAGAAGATGAAAGCTTCGCAGAAGATATGGCATAAGATATACCATAATAAGAGAATGGAGGATCTTGAGTTTCAAGAGGGAGACCATGTTTTCTTGAGAGTCACTCCAGTGACCAGTGTCAGACGTGCTTTGAAATCAAGAAAGCTTACTCCTCAGTTTATCAGTCCATATCATATTTTTGAGAGGATTGGAGTGGTTACTTATAGAGTGGCGTTGCCACCTAATATTTTGAACTTGCATGATGTATTCCATGTCTCACAACTTCAGAAGTATGTTTCAGGTCCGTCTCATGTGATTCCGATGGATGATGTGCAAGTAAGGGATAATCTTACAGTTGAAGCTTTACCTGTGAGGATCGAAGACCGTGAATTGAAAAAGTTGAGAGGTAAATAGATTGCTCCCGCGAAGGTAGTTTGGGGAGGTGAAACTATAGGGAATATGATGTGGGAGTTGGAGAGTGGGATGTGAGTTTCGTATCCGGAGTTGTTTGCATCAGGTAAATTTTCGAGGATAAAAATATTCTAAGTGGAGGAGAGTTTTAACGTCTCGATTTATTTATTTATATTTTGTAAATAAATTGTGTGATTGTATGTATTGTTTGTTGATTTGATGTGTCAGGGGTAGCCTTGGGTGTAGGGTGACAACCTTAGAGATTAGAATTTAAGGTGTTGAAGTGCATGAGTAAAATGGTGTAGATAATAGTAATAGTAATAATTAAATAATTATTTTAATTATTATATTTATATTGACATAATGAAATAAATATTTCATTAGGAATTGCAAAAATAAATATTTAGTGGGAATTATATTTATTTCACTTAGTTGAAATAAGGTTTTTATTAGAAAATAATAATATAATGAAATAAGAAAAGAAGGGAAATAGAGGGAGAACTGTCAGAACGTGAAATTGAGGAAAAAAGAAAAGAAAGAGAAAGGAGAGCTATGCATTGGAGAAGAAGTACCTCCATTCGAGAAGCTTGGAATACTTCATCTGAGGTAAGGGTAAGACTTCCTCTTGTACAAGAGATTGCATGATAACATGTGGGTGGGTGAATTGGTTTCACTTTGATTGAATTTTCTTCTTTACGCTATGAACCATGTAATTTGTGAGATCATGCTATTATGATGTATGTTTGGATGAATTTTGAGATGGGTGAAGATTGTGTTGTTGGGAATTATAGTGTGAAACTAGTGTAAATTATTATTTTTAATGAAAATTGAGGTTTTTGGGATGTTTAAGACTGAATTTCGTAGCATAGAATAGCAGAAAAATTGCTTCTGTCACAATGGTAACCGATTACCAATTTTTGAGTAACCGGATACAGCTAAGACAACTAGCAGAAAAACTCAATCTTTCAAGGGTTTAACCAGTTACGTGTTTTGGTGTAACCAGTTACAATGTCAAATAAAAGCGTGAAAACATGCATTTTTGGGGGTGTAACCGATTAGCAGTTTTGGTGTAACCGGTTACACTGGGAAGAAAAGTTAGACGCTCTCTGTTTTTGGATTGGTGTAACCAGTTACTAGTTTCAGTGTAACCGGTTGCCACTGTTGTGTCAAAATTAAATATATTCATAACTTGAGCTTCGGGTGTCCGATTAAGGTGTCGTTCAGAATAGGGAGCTGATGCAATGAACTTTAATTTTAAAGTAGTTTTGGTACCTGGAAATGATTTAAATGTTATGTGATGGTATTGTATGACATGTGGTGTATATGTTGTGTTGTGGTAATGTGTGTGGATGGTATGATGTTATTGTATCACTATAATGCTATCATTGAATGCTTGTAGTGTATGTATGGTGTCTAGTGGCCAATATTGGTGTGGTACATTGGTTAAGGTGATTATCATTGTACATGTTTTTGTTGTTGCATATCTTATATGAATCATGCATCATGGTGTTTAGACGATGGTATGCTTTTGGTGAGCCTTAATCTTATGGTGGGGATTGAGTGCGAGTAGCTAGTTCCAGGTGAGAATCAGTGAAGCATTACCTATGGTGATGGTATCAATTTTTGGGGGGCTCTGATCCTATGGTGGGGATCGGGAGGGAGTGAATCTGAGAGTTCACAATTGGTACCACATGCATTAAGTCATGGAGTTGAGTCTCATTACATTGCATACATGTTGTATTATTATATTTGGATTGTATGGAGTGTGAGTTATGGAATGAGTGATTATGCATATGTTAATTGTGTACTTACATATTATCATGGAGTTTCATTATATGATTGTGAATTTTCACCCCTTCTGTTTGGATGTTTCCTTTTCATGGGCATTATGCAAATAATTTGTAGTAGAGGTGTGGAAGTGAGTGGAAGAGACTACTCTCCTTTATACTTTTTGTTAAGTCGACGTCTTCTCTAATATGTAACATTAAGGGATAGAACACTTGTTTCTTTGTTTATGTTTGGTGGAGATTATTATGTGAATCTCTGATGTTTGATATTTCCTTATAATTACGTTGTGTTATGGTTATGTTTTGAACTAATCAGTTGTTGAATGTTTTTCGTTGCTAATAAAATGTTGAAGTTCAGACTTGCTTTATGATTCTAATATTTTTAAATTCCATGTGTTACATATCCTATTGCATGAGCTTGTTGTAGTTGAAGGTAGCACCCTAATTGTTTGATTGTTTTAATTTACTCTAATTTTTATTTATAAATTACACGGGAAAATTAGGGTTTTTCATTGTTGTTGTTAATAAGGTTTTTGATTTCGCCAAACGGTCTAAAAATAATTTCCTCATCATTAAAGTTAACTTTGAGAAAGGTTACAATTCAGTTAACTGGAGCTTTTTGGATTATATTCATATCAAGTTTTACTTTATTTGATAAGTGAAGATCCTAGATTAAAGCTTGTGTGTTTGCAAGTAACCTTGTCGTGTTGGTCAATGCCCCCACCACAAAACAGATTAAGTTTCAAAGAGGTCTGAAGCAAGGAGATCCCATATCTCTTTTCCTTTTTCTACTAGTTGCAGAAGGCCTTGGTGGGTTAATCAAGAGAGCCTCTAATCTTAGCCTTCTCTCCGACGTTAAAGTTGTCCCCCTCTTTGTAATTTTCTCATCTTCAATATGGCGATGATACACTTATTTTTATTGATCTAATGGTCTATTAAAGCTATTTTGAGTGGCTTCGAGCTTTCTTCGGGTCTTGGGGTTAACTTTCAAGAGATAAACTTGATTGGGATTAATGTTGATCTTTCTTTCTTAGATTTTTAGGGCTTTATTCTTTTTAAGATTGAGTCTATTTGTTTAAGGTTTCTAGGGTTGCCATGTGAGACCCCCTAGTTAATCTGATCTCGAAGAGATTCCATTCTTCGAGCCATAGGTGTGTTATCCTAAAGGGATGTGTAATCTTTCTCAACTTGGTCCTTAATGATATTCCTGCTTTATTCTTTTCTTTCTTAAAAATTCTTGTGAAAGTGTGGAAACGTTTCGTGAGAATTCATAGAAGATTCCTTTGGAGTCAGGTGAAGGGGGATGCTAAGTTCTCTTGGGTGAAAGAGTCGGAAGAGAAAAGTTTTTTTTTGCTTGAAGTTGGTTTTGTATTCGATTATCTGTAAAATCATTCTCTTTCTCTAATGTGCTTCAGATTCATATCTAATATCTTGATAAATAGCGGTTCAAGAGGTCTGGTCTACTTCAGAGTGTTCAGTGGTTTTGGTCTAGTCGTGGTTATTTTGGTCTGTTGATGGTGGGTCTAGTGGCTTGGGTTCTAGCTGATGTGTTATTGGGTAGAGGTTCGTTGTGCGACTGTTGCTTTAGGGTTTTGTTTTTGTTTGGTGTTGGGTTTTTCTCAATGTAGCGTGATTTGGGTGATTTTGTACCGTTGTATAAAGGTTGCACTACTTTCACAAGATTGTTTGTGGTATTAAAGTTGTACAACTTAAAGGCGGGTAATGGATGGTCAGATAAAAGTTTCACAGAGTTATTAGCCCTTATGAAAGAGATGCTTCCGGAGGATAATGTTCTTCCCAATCGAACCTTTGAAGCTAAAAAAATGTTATGCTCTATTGGCATGAGCTATGATAAGATACATGCTTGTCAAAATCATTGCATTTTGTTTCAAAATGAATATGCATCATTAAACGAGTGTCCTAAATGCGGTGTATCTCGGTATAAGAAAAATTTGTCACCAGCAAAAGTCATATGGTATTTTCCTATAATTCCGAGATTTAGACGCATGTTTCGTAGTGAAACAGATGCAAAACACTTGACTTGGCATGCAGATGATAGAATTATAGATGGGAAGTATCGACATCCGGCAGATTCACCATAGTGGATGAAAATTGATAATGAGTATCCTAATTTTGGAGAAGAAGCTAGAAATCTTCGCTTGGCATTATTAACTGACGGAATGAATCTGCATGGTCTACAAAGTATCTCACCTTCCACATGGCCTGTAATTATTATGATTTATAACCTACCTCCATGGCTATGTATGAAGCGTAAGTACATGATGTTATCTATGTTAACTTCTGGTCCTAAACAACCAGAAAATGACATAGACGTATACTTGACACCTTTAATCAAAGAATTAAAGAGTTTGTAGGTGAACGGTGTGGGGGTTTATGATGGATATAGGAAAGAAAGTTTCAATTTGAGGGCGATGTTGTTTGGCACAATTAATGATTTTCCAGCATACGGAAATCTATCGGGGTATAGCATTAAAGGTCAATGTGTTTGTCCTATCTATGAAGAAAACACAGATTGGGTGCGACTGGAATTTGTTCAGAAGAATGTCTTTCTTGGTCATCGTAGATTCTTAAATTCTAATCATCACTATCGTGGGTAGAGAAAAGCATTCAATGGAAATTCAGAACAAGGTAGAGCTCCACCTACATTGACAAGTGAACAAATTTTTGAAAAGGTGAAAGATGTGAGTACTAAGTTTGGCAAGCCTTTTGTTCATATGCTTGTCACGCGTGGGTGGAAGAATAGGTTAATTTTTTTTTGAATTGCCGTATTGGAAGTCGTTGTATGTAAGACATTTTCTTGATGTTATGTATATTGAAAAAATGTATTTGAAAGTGTTATTGGTATGTTACTCAATATACAAGGAAAGTCTAAGGATGGCCCTAAAGCAAGAAAGGAGTTGGTAGAGATGGGAATAAAAAATGAATTAGGACCCTTGAAGAAAGGAAATCGAACATATCTACCACCTGCTGCTTATACTTTATTTAGAAAAGAGAAAAAGATATTGTGTAAGTTTCAAAGCGAGGTTAAAGTTCCAGAAGGATATTCTTCAGATATTAGAAGACTTGTTTCTATGAAAGACCTCAAGTTAAAGAGTTTAAAGACACATGATTGCCATATTATAATGGGACACTTTCTACCAATGGGTATACGTTCTATTTTTCCAGAAAAAGTAAGAAGCGAATAACTAAATTGTGTTTTTTCTTCAGGTCAATTTGTAGTAAGGTGATCGATCTTGTGATCTTACCAACATTGTAAAACGAAATAGTTATTACTTTGTGTGAGCTGACATGTATTTTCCTCCATCATTTTTTGACATAATGGTACATCTAGTTGTTGATCTTATGAAAGAGACACAATTGTGTGGACCAGCTTATATGAGATGGATGTACCCTGTTGAACGTTATATGAAAATATTGAAAGGGTATGTGAAAAACTGAAGTCGTCCAGAGGGATGTATTATTGAACGATACATTGTTGAAGAAGCGATTGGGTTTTGTACTAAATATTTGTCCAATGTTCAATCCATTGGCCTCCCAAAATCTCATGTTGTTGAAAAAATAGTAGGAAAACAGTTAATTGAAAATCAAGTTGTGACAGTTTCAAGGGATGAACGGGAGCAAGTGCATTTGTATTTTCTGCACAATGACATTGAGGTTGAGCCGTATGTTGAAATGCACAAGGACGTTCTCTGAGGTTTAAATCTGAATAGAAATGAAAATGGATAGTACGTGAGCACAATAGAAGTTTTATAACATGGTTCAAGGATCATATATTTTCAAAGTTTTATTCTGATCCCGCTTCAATAACAGAAAGGTTGAGATGTTTAGCATATGGTCCAAGTTTGCATGTGTTTTCTTATAGCGCATACACAATTAATGGATACATATTTTATACCAAAGAACAAGATGATAAAAGTACAATGCAAAATAATGGTGTCACCGTGCTTGCTGAAGCAATGCACATTTCAAGTGTGAAGGACTTAAACCCCAAATATGCAAACTTGTCATATTTTAGGGTTATCGAGTGCATTTGGGTGTTTGATTATGAGAAGTTTCAGATTCCTATCTTTGGATGCAAGTGGGTTGAAAATAATAGTGGCATACGAATGGATAAGTCAGGATTTTTGCAAGTGGATCTTAATAAGGTGAGGTACAAATATGAGCCTTTTATTCTAGCCACGCAATCTAAACAAGCGTTCTATGTCACTGATCCGACAAGTACGAAATGGTATGTATTTCTTTTTTCCAACAAAGTAATCGATGATAACATTGGAGATCTGGGTGATGTTGATGTTGAGAAGAAATCTTATGTTATAGATGATCAAGATAAGAATATTAGAGCGGACAAATCATATTATTAGAAATAATCATAACGACGGAATTTGGATCAATCCATCCGTCCGTGTTGTTAAGAGACAAGTAAACTACGTTCCAACGAAGAAAAGAAAGAGATGTTAGTGACAAAGGTACTTGTAAAATTACATATTATATCATTCAATAAAATTATATATTATGTCATTCAATAAAATTATATATATGTTTTTCTTATTTATATATTTCTTATTTATATGTTTTTCTTTTCATATATATTTGTCATTTATTTCATAATTTTGTTTTTCTGAATTACAGGTATTATGGCTAGCAACGAGAAAAAATAACATGATACTTCTAAACTTGATGGAAACGAACCAGCACAAGACGTGAAAGGAGATATTACAAGAGGAATAACGATTATGAAAGGAATCATTCATGCGAGAGATAAAGGTATAAATTATGATGTGTATTGGAATGAAACAGACCAATTAATTGAGCCTAATGGTGCGATGTTGACAATTTACATTGGGGCACTTGTTCATTCGCAAATTCCAATCACTTGCGATAATTGGAGAATTCCTTCGTTGAAACCGGCTAAAGAAAAAATATGGAGCGAGATACATGTATGATATCTAATATTTTTTAATATGTTGACGATTATGTCTTTAAATTACTTATACTACCATACTATATGTATGTTAATTTGTTTGGAGAGGTCTTTTAATATTGACGACGACCGGAAAAAATATTGTCTTCAATTGGCCGAAAAACGACTAAGAGGATTTTGAGCATTTTTCAACGGACAAGTTTCTTAAGGATTCTGATGGAAAACTTGTCGAATTAGAGCATCCAAAGAAGTATGCTGATCTGATTTCACTTGAAGAATGGGAAACATTTGTTGCCAAGCAAAGAACCCAAGAATTCCATGTAATTCTAACTTATCATGAATAATGTATAATATATATATTTCTTCCACATGAGTTCTGATATGACTTAAACTTGTTTTTTCAGCCTGTGAGTGACGTAAATCGACAACGAGCATCAAAATCCGCGTATCCATACAAAAAAGGGTGTTTGGGATATGCACGCTTACAACAAAAAATAGTAAGTATATATAAATGCTTTAACATGATATAGTTAGAATACGTGAAAAATAAAGCTTATTATCTGTCTTAATGTGTAGTTAGAAGAAGAGAAAAGTGATGCAACATTTCTTCCGGACCATGTTTTGTGGAAGGCTTCCCGTGTGGGTAATCATGAAGTCGTTCAGGAAGAAGTTCAACAAGTATTTGAGCAATGTGTAAGTACAATATTAGTTTTGTCATAAACTAAAAAATGTATAATATATTTATGCTTTTATCTATATTTCAAGAGAGTCTATTCCAGACTATAACTACAACTGAGGACGATGATTGCAGGAGCGTACTGAGTCGAGTGTTAAATATTCTTGAGTATTCTGGTCGTGTGAAAGGTAAGGGATTTGGTGTCACTCCAACAAAATTGTATAACCATCCAAAGAATAAAAATCCTAGCAATAAACAAGTAATGGAGTCGTTGGAACAATTGAAAGCTCAAATTCGTCAATTGCAAAAGGACAAAGAGAGATACATGTCAGAAAGGCGCAGTCCAGAGTGTAAAGATACTAGTGACAAAGATAGTATCAATTGTAATTTTCAGCAGAAGCTTCCCGAGGTAACTATATATATTACATTGAAATTAATTTAGCACAATTTTCTTAGTTGACACATTAATTATATTCATTATTGGTCAAGCGAATTTCACCTTGTCAGCTCTATTTATTGTAACACCCTTTTCTATCCCACAATTTAATGGCAAAATATTCACATATATCAGAGTAAAATACTAAACTCAATAAAATCACCTCAAAGGGCATACATTTCCCAATAAATCAAAAATAGGTCAAGGCTCCGTAATCAACGGGTTTTCCCAAAAGACATCAAAAATAGCAGCGGAACTTAAAAAGGCATAATCTAAAGTTTTCCTTATACGGGGAAAATAATCAAAATAAACAAATCAAATAAATCATGGTTTAACTCAAAGACCCCAACCCGATGTTACACTATCAGAGAAAGACCCTCTAAGTTAACCAAAATGGACAACAACTCAAAACACCAAAAAGATCCTCGACTACATCCACGGCTAAACCTAGTCATCTGCACGTTACCCACGTGGAGGCATCATTCAAACATGTAGGGTGAGTAAAACGATTCATAATAATCAATGTAGGAAATCAATATATACATACATATATATATATATATATATATATATATATATATATATATATATATATATATATATATATATATATATATATATATATATATATATATATATATATATATATATATATATATATATATATATATATATATATATATATATATATATATATATATATATATATATATATATATATATATATATATATATATATATATATATATATATATATACATACATATATATATATATATATATATATATATATATATATATATATATATATAAAACAATGTCATAAATCAATATATATATATATATATATATATATATATATATATATATATATATATATATATATATATATATATATATATATATATATATATATATATATATATATATATATATATATATATATATATATATATATATATATATATATATATATATATATATATATATATATATATAAAACAATGTCATTTTCATATTCCACATCATCATATTCATCAATTGACATCAAAGGTCACAACATCATAATTTACTCAAGATCATCTCATAAATGCAAATACGACAAGACTCAATGCATGTGGTACCAAGCATCACAGCTCGATGGACACTGGGCTATCAACCCTCCGTAGATCCCCATTAATAGGATCGATTCTACTCGATAACCGGAGCACATCAAAATACCTCAGATCCGCACAATGGGATTGAAGTCAAAGTAATTGAGGTCCTGAACCGAAGTCCGGATGCACATGAATGCATGATGCACACATCAATAATCATCCTCATAATAACATAATAGGTGCATCATCATTCATCATCATTCATCATAATCATCATCATCAAAAGTCATGTCATCATAGAATCATCAAACTCATGGAAATACCATCATAGTTAATCAATCATTACATCATAGGAATCATCATATAATCATGTACAAATCACATGGAATTCACAGTCATACCCATTTTAATTCGTCAAAGAAATCACAACATCAAAACAGTTAGGCACCGCTGCTCAAAGTAAGAATTCGCGAAACTCTGCTACGTTCGCTAGCAAGTTCGCTGGGCGAGTCTGGGGCGAGTTCTTCCCTATGCGAAGGATTCTTCGCAGTGCGAGTCTTGGAAGATCTTCGTTCTCTGTGCAAAGGATTCTTTGTTTTGCGAACACGTGATGGCAGCAAAACACTGTTACTCACTAGAACCTAAAATCAACCCAAAAGCCCCACGATTTACTCCCCTAATAACCCAAAAACATCCCAAAATCATCCCTAAGGTCTTATGGTGATAAAGGCACAAAACCTATGGTTTATTAGGCCAATCCCGTATCATATTCATGATCTAAATCCCATAAATCCTTACAACTACACCACAATCATCAGAGTTCTCACTATCAAATTACCCTACCAGGTTAGACAAATTTCAAACCAGATCTTTGGCCACGAGGCCTAATTTCCTTTAACCCAAATAAATCCCTACGGTTAAAATCTCACAAATAGATTTTGGCCACAAGGCCTAATTCCTCTTTTTCCCAAAGTCAGCCTCAAACCCTTTTGTTGTACCCCAAAATTTGACTAGCCCCTTTTCTTGCTTGGCTTATGTTTCATTACATTTTAGCATCTTGCATTTGCATAACATTTTTCTTACAGGGGATCAAGAAATTGTTTGTGTGCCATCCAAGAGGAGAGTCTTATTGGTTTCAAGTTCAAGCAAATGCATTGGTACAAGTCATTAAGTGTGTAGTATCATCATGAAGTTGTCAAGCTCCTTGGGAGGAGAGATGTGCTATAGATCCTTATCTGAGAACCACCAGAGGATTTGTCAAGAGTTCATAAGGTCTTATTATTGGTAAAGACATGAGATAGATATTTGTTGAGTACCTTATAGGCTATTGTGGAGTTGGAAAGATCAATCAATTCATCTGCAAAAGGCATAAACAAAGGGGATGAAATTAGGGTTTCACATACAATCAGTCCATGATGATTTCTTGGAGAAAAACTTGTTTCCATGATCCTTTTTATATCCCAAAGTGTTTAGAAGTAGAAGATTGGTCATTAATTTCAACCAGAAGAGCTTCAATTGGTCAGTCAATTGCAAATCAGGAAGGTTTGGGGAAAAGTCAATTGTGCAGAGAAAAAACTCAACTCCTAACTTCTTAAGGTCAAAATCATGTCCCTCAAGTTCAATATAACCAATGGGTGAAATTTGACCAAGAAATGTCAAAGGTATCATAAGGAAATCAAGAAGTGTGCAATTTGCCATTTTTGGGAAACTAGGGTTTTAGAGACTTTCCATTTATGGAAGAGTCATGTGTAAATCAGCCACTTTACTTCATGATCAAGGTTCCAAATGAAATTTTGTCCAACATCAAAATTGTTCCTCATACTCTGAGCTTTCTTTTGAGTACCAATTCATCATCATGTGATGCTTGAAGCTTAAGTTATGATGTTCAAAAGTTAGCGTTTTCAAAGACCTCAAATTTAGCAAGTTTGGACAGATTTTTGGACCAAGTTTCCAAGGTAATTTTCATTAGGTTCTTGTTGTCAAATGGAATTTTGTACCATATGAGAGTTGTAGGTCTTGTTCCAAGCTTTCCATCCATTACTAGAAGTTTCTCATGTGATGCTTGAAGCTCAAGTTATGCGAGTTCAAAGTTAGGGTTTCAAGTGAATCAAAACTCATAACTTAGAAATTTTTTAAGTTATTGCAAGACAGATTTTATGTCATGGTTTTCAAGCACAATTTTCATGACTCTCCAAGTTGCAAACCAAGGTTGCTTCAAAATCAAAGTTGTTCCTTACCATGCAGGCTTTCATTTGAGCCCAAGTTTCAATCAAGAGGAGCCAAATCAAGAGAACTATAATGGCTCAAAGTTGATGTTTTGGAAGATGTTGCAAAGTATGATTCATAAATGATTTTAGCTAGTTTCTCAATTGAGCTTTGCAGCATTGTTTCACTATCCATATCATGCGCATAAAATGACAAGTTTTGCACTCCAAAACATTTCCAAAATGAGGCCAACAAGGCATGTACCATGGTGATATGATTTAGAAAATTCCTGCCCAAAGAAGGAAAGGGACAAGCAGCCACAAGCTTGACCATTGCACACTCCCTCTGATTTCTCCTTCCACCAAAACATACAGCCATAATGCAAGGCAGCTCGTGCATGGCTCATCCCACACCATTGAATTCAAATTCTCCTTTGATTTGAAGCATCTATACCATTGAATTGTTACCACAGTTAAAGTCTCTAATCTCATTTTAACTTCATATATAAGCAAGAGAAAAAACCCTAGCAAAGGGCAGCCTCCATTTGAGTAAAAATCAAGCCTAGCCATCTTTGCTCTCTCTGAACTTTTTTCTTCGAAGCACACAAATCTTTGAGTTTTTCATCAAGATTCCTCTCATAATATTTTCCCTACCACATTTTACTTCATCTGTTTGCAAACAAAACCTTCTGCAAGCACTTTGGTTCACACCTGCTCCAAGTTGGTTGAAGATTTAGAAGAGGTTTCAAGACCATTCAAGCTCAGCTCCAACTCCCTCAGGGCCTAGTGAAGCATTCTGCATCTTTTGGTGGTGTTCCAGCAAGCTTAGAAGAAGCAGTGGACATACTCCACTAGGTAACTTCTTGAACTCTTTCCTCTCATTTTAGGCACATATTAGGAGCATGTTGTGTACATCTGAAGTCCTACTCAAGTAGGAAATGTTTGCATATCATTTTGGTTGAGTTTCAGTTTATGATGTTCAAACTTTTTGCCCTCGATTCACCATGTAAACGGGTTTATTTTTAAAATATGAGGATGGATTTGAGATCTCCATGGAATTCTAAGTCGAGGGGTGTCTTTGTTTTGCATTTCTAGTATTTTTTGGGTCAGCTCCGCTGGGGGGTCACTGGAGAAGACGATAGGAACTAGGGTTCCAGCGTCTGAAGGTGGGAGACAAGCTGAGTTGGTCTTGGCGCCATGTTTTGAATTTGAATGATATGTGCTGTTGTGTTTTCATTTGCTAGCATGCGTGACTGGGCGCCAACTCAATTAATGAGCTCCCAGCGTGGCATCTGGGTTTGGCTTGGGCCCAACTTGTTTTGATAACAGCACCCCCCAGTCTTGGGCTCACTTGTGCTTTTAACATGGATTCAGTTCATGTTCATTTTGCTACCACACCCCCTGCCCGTTCCATTTGTTCTATTTTATTTTTATTTGTTTGTTTTCATTTTATTTAATTAAAAATGGTTCTGATTTTACTAAAATTCAACAAAAATATTTTCTTAACAGTTTTACATGTTATTTAATTTTATAATATTTTTATTTTTATTTTCCATTTATTTTCTTATTTTATTTTGAATTTACAATGTGATGTGTTTTTATGGTTCCTATCTTGTTTGAACTAGGCCATTTGAACCCTAATTTTTAATCCCCAATGACCATTGCTTCTCTCTCATTTAGGTGAGGGATTGAGGCATTTTTTAGGGTGATTTTGAATGGCAATTTATCAATTTTCATTTGGTTTTACTTTTCTTTTCATGTCCCTCGATAAACCCTCGATAAGGTGGAACACCCATAACAATGGAATTGTTTGGTGATGCCTTGAGGTGAGTTTCACTTTGAAACTTTGGCTTCTGTTTGCCATTGAACTTAGATACCTTTTGCATTTTATTTGGAATTTATTGAGCATCCCTTCCATTTTTGGTGAACCTTGCAAGTCAAGTCACTTTTGAAGGTGTTCATACAAGCTAGTTTGACCTAGTTTCTTTGGGAAATGATTTCTAATGATCCCATATGCATCTTGTGAGTGTTGCTACATGTTTATAACTTGATCAAGGTGCTGGTCTACCATTTTTAGGTCATACACTTGTGTGACTTGTTTCACAAGTTACTTAGAAGTTAGGCATTTCCACTTGTTTCTAAGTGTTAAATTGGTGATGGAACTTTGTTACTACCATTTGCCATGACTTGGATGATGTTTGTACTTTGTTTTCAACCTTGATTTGGATCATTTACATTGTGTTCCACTCCTTCCCTTTGAGGTTTGATCATCATTCAAGGTGATTTGGTATCCATATTCATACTTTGAGTTTGCCTTGAATGATGCATCTCTTTTTGCACTTGTTTTGCTTCTTTCTTTTACATGGTCAACTTGAGTTGTTTGGTTGAGATGCTTTGCATGTTGCTTGCTGCCCAAGCCTATTTCTCCCACCCCCCTTTTGATCATGGCCTTTTGGTCTTACTTTGTGTTTAACTTTGGTTATAGTGATTGATGTTTGAATGGTTGTAGGAGTTGTAACTTCTCCCATTTCATCTCACTCTTTTTGACTTGTTTAAGTCCATTTGATTAAACCTTTTGCTTCATCTTTGTTGCATCATTTTTTCTTGCATTTCATCTTGTCACCTTTTCATATCATGCTTGCATTACTCTTGACTTGTTTAAGTCAACTTCTTTTTATTTTCCATTTTATCTGTGATTGAATTATCTGTTGTTTACTTGGCCTTTTAAAATGATCCCCTTATGATTCCTAGTCCCTCTGTTTAAGATGGGAGTAGGAGAGACATTAGGTGTTCAATCTTTTGCATGATAACATTAGGATAGCTTCTTCCCTCTTAATATCAATCTTAGGAGCACGTTGCATGATAACATTAGGGTTGTTTAGTTTCCCCTTAGAGTTTGTGTCTTCTCTTCTCATCTCTTAACCTCTTAAGACACTTAATAAAAGATAATAAGTGTTGTACGCTATGAGCCTTAAGTACTTGGGGAATGATAGTTAAGGGGCTTCCTCTCAACTATCTAGAGTGTTTAGTGTATGCCCTTTGGGCGATATGCGACGCATTCGCTCTTAAGTCATAGTCTTTAGTGCAACATGAATTACAAACCTAATTCAAGTCACTTCTTCTTTAAAAAACACAAAAAGCAAAGCATCAAACCTTTTTATCCTTCGGTATTAATTGAAAATCATTTTTAGAAAGAGTGTGTTAACTCTTGGTTCTACCGCAAACAGGTAACGCCTAAGTCTCCAATGGTCGAGCAGCAATACACCTAACTGCTAGAACGAAGGTTTAACCCTACTCAGTTAAAACACTTGAACCAATCTGTGGTCGTGTCATCCCGAACTACGTTTGCTCTAATTTCTCGTACCAGACGAGGATACGTAGGCACAAGATGGCGATGTCTTGGCGAGTAACCTTCCCCCCTTCACCCGTAGTTTTCCGAACTACGTTGACTCTGACTTTCCCATTGCACGAGGGAATACGTAGTCATAGAGCAGCGATGCTCTATCAAGTCTCTTTTCTTTTCTTTTGTCCCTATGAGCCATTTTTTTTATAGATTAACACCCTTTTAGATAGACAACAAGCGTGGATCCCGTTGAGTACAATAGACGTGAGGGGTGTTCATACCTTCCCCTTGCGTAACCGACTCCTAAACCCGATATTTGGTTGCGATGAACCGTCTTCTCCCTTTTTTGTAGGTTTTCTTCGCTATTTTCCTTTCCCTCTCTTTGGGATAAATAACGAACGATGGTGACTCTTTTGTCTTCCGCCGACGCCTTTTTCGCAGTAGCGACACCTTTAAACCCTTAAATCGGCCTTAAATACATTGAGATTATACATTGAAAACAATGAAGGTAATACTCCTCATACCTTAATTGTCGACTCTAAGCCTTCTCAAATCTTTCAGAAAACCTTTCGAAGCTTTTGCCTCAAACCTCCTCCTCAGAGCTCTGGCCTCAATTCTTTTCACGGTCTAACAAAAATGAATCATAATCTCATCACAATTTCTTTTTGTTAAACCTAGCCTTGGGCCTCGAAATTGGGCTTTCCAATATTACCCTCACTAAATCCTCCTCAATTGTCCAATTTTCCCTTAGTTAACTTATATTTATTTAAATTAATAATAATACTAATATATTCATATTATATACTATTATTTAAATAAATAACCCAAAATGCATAATTCTCAAATTCCACAACAACCATCGAAAATCACCAAAATGCGAATATTCTTATTTAAATAAATTAAATAAATATTCCAATAAAATTCGAGGTGTTACATTTATCATCACCGACTTATTGCATGGTTGGCAAGGGAAAAATGCATAACACTTTGGGAGACTTACTTCACCATAAACCGCTCCCTGCTGGATTTTTGAAAGTATCAATTGATATTGCTTTAGAGGGGGTGCGTTATTGCCTATACCAGACGATGTTTCAGATGCAACATTAGTGGGAGACGCAATAGGATTGTATGTTTCATGGCCGTCAAATCTCATTTTCATAGATGATGAGGTGGGTTGAACACCATTATGAACCTTGTAGTATTCAAATGTTTTATGACCCATACATGTAAGTTATTCTTACATTTACCTACCATTTATTTACATGATGATCTTAGACTCCTACAAAATCCAAATCAAAAGATAAGGAGATTGTGCGGGAAACCGAGTCAGCTGCATCAAAAAAACAGGTACTACTATATTAATTGATATATATGCATAGAAAATGTCAATTATATCCTCCGATTTCAATAGCTTTATGATCTTATACATTAATTACTTAACTTATATGACTTTTAGGTTCATGCTCAAGAGTTGCAACAAGTCAGCAAGGGCAAGATGCCTGAATCTATCAAGGTATCCAACAAAAAAAAGGTCGAGGCAAAAAAAAGCATCTGTTCTTCAATTTAGGTTGGGCCTTGAAACATATGTAGGAACAACAGATGTGGTGGAGGGTGGAATTCGTCAAATACCTATGAATGAAGGTATTTTCGGTTTTGCTTATGCCGAAACAATTGTTAAAGAGGATTTGGATCAGATTTTTCAACATCCTGAATTAGGCACCGGTGTTATGCACTCATACATCAGGTACTCCGATCAATTTTAATTAAATAATTGAATAATTTATTTGCTCATTTCAATGAATATTCTAATGTTCGTTATGTTTTTATTTAAGGCTCTTGTATGACAAGTTATTGGTCCCGCATCAAGTGACAGAGAGATTCGCATTCTTATCTTCTAGCTGTATCAACGCACGGTCAATCAATCATACTCCAGATGTAGTCAGAGATTACTTAGTCCAAGCATTTATGGCCACAGATACAGAGAAGTTGTATTTTTTACCATATAATACTGGTCATGGGTTAGATTTCATTCTAAATTCATTTATTATAATTATTCATTTTTTGACATTCTATATAATATTTCCGTCTAAACTTTTGTCTTATTTTACAGTGGACACTGGTTGTTGGTTGCGATTAATCCGACAAAAGAAATAGTGTATTATTTGGATTCATTGGATGGTGATCAAACAAAATATCCTAATATGAAGAATATGGTTGATATGTAAGTGATGAGATATATTATTCTGAATAATTATCTTTATTTACTATGTGAGATTGTTCTAAATATTCGTTTATATTATGTTAGAGCTATACAAATATTCCGATCACAAAGACAAGCAACAGTGTCAAAAAAGAAGGCTAACAACATTAGCTGGATCAGAGTGCATGTATATTTTCAAAATTTTGACTGTTATAGTGATTCTACTTGATAAAACTAGTTAAACTATATATCCTGATATATATTCGTTTGTTTTTTCCATTTACAGTGTCCTCGTCAGCGCAATGGGATTGATTGCAGATATTTTGTATTGAGGTTTATGAAGGAAATTATTCATTCGGGTCAAATAGAGATTCCAAACATGGTATGAATTTATAAGTTATATGATTTATTTTAATATTTAACCGATATTTCATCTGAGTAATTAGTTTTAAAACTAAATCATGCATATTATGTTATATTATGTAGTACTTTGATGAATTCAGGTGTGGTACTTACTCGAAAGACAAATTGGAAGAAATTAAGGAGGAATGATGTCAATACATTCTTGAGATGAGAATTGTATAAGGTATATATATTTTCTTTCTGTCTTTTGATAGGAGTTTATAGACATTTGTGTTGTTGTGATGTTATGTACATACTACTGGATAACTATATTTTTGGAAGTCGTATGTAGTTTTGGAAGTTGTTTATATAATTTTGACTGTTATAGTGATTCTACTTGATAAAACTAGTTAAACTATATATCCTGATATATATTCGTTTGTTTTTTCCATTTACAGTGTCCTCGTCAGCGCAATGGGATTGATTGCAGATATTTTGTATTGAGGTTTATGAAGGAAATTATTCATTCGGGTCAAATAGAGATTCCAAACATGGTATGAATTTATAAGTTATATGATTTATTTTAATATTTAACCGATATTTCATCTGAGTAATTAGTTTTAAAACTAAATCATGCATATTATGTTATATTATGTAGTACTTTGATGAATTCAGGTGTGGTACTTACTCGAAAGACAAATTGGAAGAAATTAAGGAGGAATGATGTCAATACATTCTTGAGATGAGAATTGTATAAGGTATATATATTTTCTTTCTGTCTTTTGATAGGAGTTTATAGACATTTGTGTTGTTGTGATGTTATGTACATACTACTGGATAACTATATTTTTGGAAGTCGTATGTAGTTTTGGAAGTTGTTTATATACTTCGATCTAAAAGTTAGTTGTTGTGAGGATCCAGAAATATGGAATTTATAATTATATGTATTTGTGAAGTTATCGGTTTTGAAATTATATGTATAGTGAATGTATTTGTAAAGTTGTTGTGAGGATCGACATGTGTTGAATTACAATGATTATAAGTAGGTTTATGTGTTGAATTACAATGATTATAAGCAGGTTTATGTGTTGAATTGTTATGGTATATATAAGGCCAAAGTGTTGAAATAAAGGCATGTTGTGAATGTAATTGTTATAAGCAGGTTTATGGGAAAAATTATAAAAAAATGGTGCAACATAATTCAACAAAAATCTATTCATAAAAATATGAAAAATAGACAGCGCTTTTACCAAAAAAACACTATGAAAAAGTGATTTTTTTGAAAAAAAAAATTCAATGACGTGAAGAAAAGACAACGTTTTTCTTGTAAAAGCGCTGCTAAAAGGGGGGGAGACAGCGCTTCTGAAAGTGCTGCTATAGGGGGGATAGGAGGGGAAAAGACCGCGCTTTAAAAAGCGCTACTAAAGGTGGGGGAATAGGCAACGCTTTTATAAAGAAAAGCGCTGCTAAAGATATTCAATAAATAAGCTTTAGGTTGCGCTTTTTAAAAGCACTGCTAAAGGTGGGGGAATAGAGAGCGCTATTTTGAAAAAGCGCTGCTAAAAGGTATTCAGCAAATACACTTTAGGCAACGCTTTTGAAAAGCGCTGCTAAAGGTGGGGGAAAGGAGATTGCTTTTCTGAAAAAGCGCTGCTAATAGTGGGCCTATAGCAGCGCATTTTACTTAAAAAAAGCGTTGTCATTACCTTTAACCGCGCTACTAAAGGCCAAAAAAAGCGCTGGTAAAGGTCTTTTTTGACATAGTGACTATTTCGAGGTCGAATTTTTACCACCTCTTATATATATATATATATATATATATATATATATATATATATATATATATATATATATATATATATATATATATATATATATATATATATATATATATATATATATATATATATATATATATATATATATATATATATATATATATATTGTTGAGAATAATATAATAAGTGTGAGTTAAGTCCCACATTGATTATAAATGTAGAGAGTTGAATATTTATAAGTGGAAGAATCGATATACCTATCAATTTAAGATTTTGAGTGAATAAATAGTGTCTCTCTCCCAAAGATATTACTCTAGTAAAAAAACGTTCTATAATATTGAATGCTCCCTCTTGAAATTCTAAGAGATACTTCTATTTATGTGAGGTTAAACAATTTGAAAGTCTAAAGGGATGTATCTATATTGATATAATTTAGCTTGCTAATATTATAAACTATTACATCTTCATGATATGGGTTTTATAAACATGTGGCAACCTTTAGATTATAATATCTTAGTTTGGTTAAATTACCCTAAGGAGATGAAGTAGTCCTTTCTCATAAAGAAGAAGACGAGAATACATAAAACTCCAAAATAGGCTTCAAAGAGAGACATTACACATGACCCTTTCACGACCCTTCTCTCCTTCACGCCTAATACACTTTCTCTGCATGCAACCAAGCAACCATATATATCATGTAATTATTATTAACATGGTTAATATATTTTCAATCTCAATGTCATTTCCAACATATAAAAATATCTGATTCCTCATTATTTAATTGAATGTTCAAGGAGTTTAAGTGAAAATGTACAAGGCGAAGTTGCAGGAGATGTGTCAGCGGAGACGGTGGAGTTTGCCGAAGTACTCCGCCACGAGTGATGGTCCACCACACATGCCAAACTTTAAGGCATCTGTCTTTGTAAATGGCATTACCTTTTCTTCTTATCATACTTTCCATTCCTCCAAAGAAGCTTACAACCAAGCTGCAATGAATGCTTTCCTCAACTTTTCATCTCCTCCTTCAGGTACTCTACTTCTTTCTCTTTCTGGAGATGATAATGATGATGGTTTTGTATTTTGAAAATGTGTTTTCAAATTCATAGGTTACACAAAATTTTACTCAAATGTTTGTGTTTCATTATAGGCTCTTCAATACCAAGAAACAAATATGGTTCAAAAGAGGAAGTTGTAGCTTCCAAACCCAAACCT
Source organism: Lathyrus sativus (assembly GCA_963859935.3). Classification (NCBI taxonomy): domain Eukaryota; kingdom Viridiplantae; phylum Streptophyta; class Magnoliopsida; order Fabales; family Fabaceae; genus Lathyrus; species Lathyrus sativus. The sequence goes on from OZ012739.1 coordinate 469,430,497, forward strand.
CAAGAGAGTCCAGTTCCACCACAATCATCAGATAAAATTTATGGTAAGAATTTCTTTCTTCTTGTCTTATTATTTTTATACGAAAATTGCTTGAATAACACATTGAATTATAGCTCTACATGTACATAAAGCAACTACTTATGAACTTCAATAACAAAGTGTATTCTTGTGGAGTCTTTGAAAAATGTTATTAACTTTATTTCAACATATCTAACAATAGTAATCATCTCATTCTTTTAGATAACGATCATTTTAGCAAACATCCGCCACAAAACTATGCTGGAAAGAACAATCTCGATCAATCTGTTTTTACTATTAAAACTGAAGGGCCACCTCAGGATATTCGCTATAAGGCTACTGTTGTTATTGACGGAAAATCATTTGAGAGCCCTACATTTTACAACACTATAAAAGAAGCAGAACAAGCTGCTATAAATATTGTTCACATCTTTCAACAGGTTAGTGTTCTTTTAAATGTGATTCTAAATTAATAATTTTTTTTAGATACTTAATGATCATCAAATCCATAGCTAAATGTTATTACTTATTAGGTTAGATATTATAGTATAACTTAATCTATAAGAAATAGTTAGGATTGAATTTTGATTTGTTTGAACCATACTTATTCAGGGCGAATCTTGTTCGTCCAAGAGTAAACTTCTGGAATTAACACAGCGAGAAGGTTTTTCCAAACCAACATATAAATCTACACGGATTGGACCTCCACATATCCCCACTTTCTTCTCAACAGTCACAGTAGAGGGCTTGGAGTTTCATGGAAAGGCATCTACATCTAAAAAACAGGCGGAACATGATGCTGCAAAAATTGCTTACACGGCCTTAAAAGAGAGTAAGGAGAACCTCAATATAACACCATAAATTTGACTTTAGTTATATAACACTAATTATAATTTGATAAAACAAAATCGATTGAATATAACGATACATGTTAGTGTGAGAATTCACGCACATTTTTAATCTCAAGTGTTTGTGATTATGGTTTGACAATATTGATGTTGTATAGGCGGACTTCATATGTATGCTGCTTTTGCTTCCTCAATCAAAGAAAATGAAGCAGAAAAATCCACTGATGAATCAGAATTTGTTAAGTCCAAACAAAAACTAAACCTTGAAGGTATATTTCCTCATTTTCAGCCAAAAATATACATTATATCAATAATTTTTTATTTTTTTTAATTATAATAAAACTATATTAGTATTTTAGAAAGGTGTAATATACTAACCATTGAATATGCTAATCTTCTTACAGATGACGATTTGGATCAAGAGATGTTTCCTACTAATGTCAAAGTTAATCACAATGACATATCTGTTGAATCTTCTCCATTGCCGCCGAAGATAACCATTGAATCTTCTCCATTGCCCCCGAAGAAAAAAATGAAGATGAGCAATATGAGTGATACGAACTTGGGTTGTCTTAAAAGGTCAATTAAGAAGCCTACCTACCTGAAGGACTATGATACAAGCTCAAAATCTATCCATGCAACTTCTAGAATGTTCCACTCATAACAGTGGCTGAGTTGAGCTGTCATATAGAAGACGGTCACTTATCTTATCTGTTCTCATATTTGGATTGCAACATAATGAAGTTCACTACACACAATATGTAATTCCTATACAATAGCATCAAATAAAATAGTCCTCAATTACAATTCCGTCAATAACATAATTGAGAAACCTCCAAACGTAATGCCGTATTTAAGTTTAACAATGACACAAGTGCAGAAATAACTTTTTATATCGGGTCTGAGTCCGATGTAAAGTCAAGCGATGTAGTAAATCAAAGACATTTTACATCGGATTTTGGTTCGATTTAAGAAATACACAAATCACATCGGTTAAATTTTTAAGTCTGACGTAAAAAAAAATATAATTGTAAATTTTAATTATAAAAGGGTGTTTTTACATCGGTTGTAAGACAAAACCGATGTAAAAGGTAGACTTTTTACATCGGTTGTGTGCTTAATCCGATGTAAAAAGTATTGTAGTAAACAAAATAAAAATGTCAAACACGCGCCTGGTGACATTTATTACATCGGTTCTCTTGTTTGACCGATTTGAAAAGTCTTAGGTGACACTTTTAACATCGGTTTTGTGGTTAACCCGATGTGAAAGGTGGTTTTTTACATCGGTTATTTCGTTCGCCCGATATAAAATGTACTGTTACGAGTATAAATTATTTGCGTATTTTTTAGCCGTTCCCTGTAACTTTTTTGGTACCTAATTTTCATATTTTTCCAACATCACACAGACCATAATTAGGTCGCTATTTTCCATAGTTTTCCAACATCATATAGACCACATTTAGGTCGCTATTTTCATAGTTTTCCAAATCACATAGACCATATCTAGGTCGTTATTTTCATATTTTTCTCACAAATCTAATTTCATTGCACCAAATATCTAGTATACACATAATTGATTTACAAAACTACTGATATATGATATACACAAAACTATTAAATTATAAGGAGGTTTACACGACGAACTACTACAACAACAAAAAGCTTAACCTTTATATAACTCAAGAAATATGTTGCCCAACGGAGTCGCAAAACATACAAATCATCTTCTGTTAAGTTCGTTGGGTCATCAAATACCTACAACACGTAAATAACAGTAGAGTTATTATTTGCAAAATCAAATTAAGTTGCAAAACATAAAGTAAATAACAAATTAAAATCATTTTTATTACCTTCATCCAAGAATTGGTTATATTGGCAGAGACAATATCCAACATATTTTTTATCACATAATACCCACAATCATTAGAGTTAGGTTGTTTCATTGTCTACAAATAAATGACATAATTAGTGAATACTTATATGATAAAATTAAATATATAATTATAATTTACACCACCACTACGCCAGAATTGATTTTTAGCAGCGCACAAAAGACAGCGCTTTTAAAAAAAGCGCTGCTAAATAGTCAGTAAAAAAAAAAGAAAAAAATTACCTACCAAAGACAGCGCTTTTTTAAAAAGCGCTGCTAAAAGGGGACCCTTAGAAAGCGCTTTTAAAAAGCGCTGCTAAAAGGGGACCCTTAGAAAGCGCTTTTTAAAAGCGCTGCTAAAAGGGGACCCTACGAGAGCGCTTTTTCTATAAAGCGCTGCTATATGTCATTGTTATGGCACCCTATGAAAGCGCTTTTTAAAGCGCTTCTAAAGGCCTTTAAAAAGCGTTGCTAAAGGTATTAGTATAATAATTTTTATATACCCTCCAGAATTGTAAACGAAACAGAACACGCGTTTTTTCGTTTTCTTCTTCGTTTCTTCATTTCTCCATTGCCCTATCTTCCATTTTCGCCCTCCGTTGAAGCTTTCGTCGCCGTCCGTTTGCGCCGCCGTCTTCCATTTGTTTTCGCCGCCGTTCGCCGTTCCCTTTCGCCGTCGTTCACCGTTCGTTCTCCTCCACCGTTACGGTAAATCCGCGACTGTTACGGCATTTTTATGGATTATTGTCTTAGTATTGCATTTTTCTGGATTAGATGATGTTAGTGCTACTTCTTTCTGAGTTATTGACTTGTTTTTGTTGATACCATTGATGAGCATTACTCTTTTGATATTGGCTTGAGTTTTGTATGCAAGGTGTTTGTTGAAATGCCACAATGAATTTTGAGCATTATAAATTAGTTTAGAATAATTTAGTCCATTACCAAATTTTTTGAGAGTATGCTTTAATAATTTAGAATAGTTTAAAATCATATTAATGCAATAGTTTAGAATAGTTTAGAATAATTTAGTCCATTTCCACCATTTTTGAGAGTATGATTTAATAGTTTAGAATAGTTTAAAATCATATTAATGAAATAGTTTAGAATAGTTTAGAATAATTTAGTCCATTTCCACCATTTATGAGAGTATGCTTTAATTTAGTCCATGTCATTTTGAGCATTATAAAATAGTTTAGAATAGTTTAAAATCATATTAATGAAAGTATGCTTTAATAGTAGAATAGTTTATTATAGTATATCTACTTTTTTTTAATATGATTTGTTTTGTTGGATTATCTAGTTTTTTTGTTTTGGTTAATTATTAATATGATTTTAATAAAATGTATATATTGTCTGTTATAGGGGTTACCTGAGAAGAGCAAGGTTGTGATTGTTTCCAAGCATCCTACTGTACAACTTTCTTAGAAGTAGTGATTTCTTTACCGGTATTCTCTGTTTTTGCCTAACTTTCATAGTATGGATAAAAATTGGATGTCTGTTAATCGATTGTCAAAAGAGTACGAGAATGGGGTATCGAACTTCGTTAAGTTTGCTGTTGAACACGCCAAAGACCCCAGTAGGATCACATGTCCTTGCTTAGGTTGCTGTTATGGGCGTCGAATTGACGCGGTTCAGTTGGAATCTCATTTAATGAGACATGGAATTGATCGAAGTTACACATGTTGGACATTACACGGTGAGATAAGTAACGAGAATGTTGAACCCCAGAACAATACGACCTCTACTTCAAAGGACAATGGTAGGGATACATACGATTGTGATCGAGTCGAAGATATTGCAGAAGCACTTGAAGAAGATCTTAAAGATTGTCCAAAGATGTTTGAGAGGTTGGTAAGCGATGCAGAGAAGCCGTTGTATAAAGGTTGCACTACTTTCACAAGATTGTCTGCGGTATTAAAGTTGTACAACTTAAAGGCGGGTAATGGATGGTCGGATAAAAGTTTCACAGAGTTGTTAGCCCTACTTCAAGAGATGCTTCCGAAGGATAATGTTCTTCCCAATCGAACCTATGAAGCTAAAAAAATGTTATGCTCTATTGGTATGAGCTATGATAAAATACATGCTTGTCCAAATGATTGCATTTTGTTTCGAAATGAGTATGCATCATTAAACGAGTGTCCTAAATGCGGTGTATCTCGGTATAAGAAGAAGTTGTCACCAGCAAAAGTCTTATGGTATTTTCCTATAATTCCGAGATTCAGACGCATGTTTCGTAGTGAAACAGATGCGAAACACCTTACTTGGCATGCAGATGATAGAATTATAGATGGGAAGTATCGACATCCGGCAGATTCACCATAGTGGATGAAAATTGATAATGATTATCCTGATTTTGGAGAAGAAGCTAGAAACCTTCGCTTGGCATTATCGACTGATGGAATGAATCCGCACGGTCTGCAAAGTATCTCCCATTCCACCTGGCCTGTAATTCTTATGATTTATAACCTACCTCCATGGCTATGTATGAAGCGTAAGTACATGATGTTATCTATGTTAATTTCTGGCCCTAAACAACCAGGAAACGACATAGACGTATACCTGACACCTTTAATCGAAGACTTAAAAAGTTTGTGGGAGAACGGTGTGGAGGTTTATGATGGATATAGGAAAGAAAGTTTTAATTTGAGGGCCATGTTGTTTGGCACAATTAATGATTTCCCAGCATACGGAAATCTATCGGGGTATAGCATTAAAGGTCAATGTGCGTGTCCTATCTGTGAAGAAAACACAGATTGGACGCGGTTGGAATTTGGTCAGAAGAATGTCTTTCTTGGTCATCGTAGACTCTTAAGTTCTAATCATCAGTACCGTGGGTGGAGACAAGAATTCAATGGAAATTCAGAACAACGTAGAGCACCACCTACATTGACCGGCGATCAAATTTTTGCAAAGGTGAAAGATGTGAGTACTCAGTTTGGCAAGCCTTTTGCTCATACGCTTACCACGCGTGGGTGGAAGAAGAGGTCAATTTTGTTTGAGTTGCCGTATTGGAAGTCGTTGTATGTACGACATTTTCTTGATGTTATGCATATTGAAAAAAATGTATTTGAAAGTGTTATTGGTACGTTACTCAATATACAAGGAAAGTCTAAGGATGGCCTTAAAGCAAGAAAAGACTTGGTAGCAATGGGAATAAGAAATGAATTAGGACCCCAGAAGAAAGGAAATCGCACTTATCTACCACCTGCTGCATATACTTTGTCTAGAAAGGAGAAAAAGATAATGTGTAAGTTTCTTAGTGAAGTTAAAGTTCCAGAAGGATACTCTTCAGATATTAGAAGACTTGTTTCTATGAAAGACCTAAAGTTAAAGAGTTTAAAGACACATGATTGCCATGTTCTTATGGAACACTTTCTACCAATAGGTATACGTTCTATTTTGCCAGAAAAAGTGAGAGGCGCAATAACAAAATTGTGTTTCTTTTTCAGATCTATTTGTAGTAAGGTGATCGATCCTGCGATCTTACCAACATTGCAAAAAGATATAATTATTACTTTGTGTGAGCTTGAAATGTATTTTCCTCCGTCATTCTTTGACATAATGGTACATCTAGTTGTGCATCTCGTGAAAGAGACACAACTGTGTGGACCTGCATATATGAGATGGATGTATCCAGTTGAACGTTATATGAAAATATTGAAAGGGTATGTGAAAAACCGAAGTCGACCAGAGGGATGTATTGTTGAACGATACATTGTTGAAGAAGCTATTGAGTTTTGTACTGAATATTTGTCCAACGTTCAATCCATTGGCCTCCCAAAATCTGATGTTGTTGAAAAAGTAGTAGGTAAACAGTTAATTGGAAATAAAGTTGTGACAGTTTCAAGGGATGAACGGGAGCAAGTGCATATGTTCTGCACAATGACATTGAGGTTGAGCAGTACGTTAAATTGCACAAGGACGTTCTCCGAGGTTTAAATCTGAATAGAAATGAAAATTGGATAGTACGTGAGCACAATCGAAGTTTTATAACATGGTTCAAAGAGCATATTTATTCAAAGTTTTATTCTGATCCCGCTTCAATAACAGAAAGGTTGAGATAGTACGTGCACGCTTACCTTGGGTTGAAGTCATGTAGCTTTTTTTCTATTCTCATTTGCCGCTTGATGAACCCCAAAAGCACTAATTCAGAAGAAAAAAATTCATATAAAGTCACATAACATATGATATTACTTTTGTAATAAATTATGTATATAGGATGAAGTGAACATAAAAGATAAACTTACCTTGTAACAATTTTCGTCATGGTTTGATTAAGTTCATGATGAAGTGAACAAAAGACGATCACCGTATTATCATTTGGACACATGACTATTAATTGCCAATGACCTCTATACGTGTGTGTGGAAACACAAAAGTCACAATTTCATGTTACCAAAATTGAACTATATATGTTACCAAAATTAAAAAATAGAAAACATAATTTCATACAAACTTACCCATGAATAAATGGTAGCAAGTGACACTCTCTCTTTTCGTCACGTAACTTATCTTGTATGTATTTTTTGACACTTGCTTGAATTTTCGGCACATGATCAACGTACGGACACTTAGCAGGGTCCATAAATCCGTATACTTCAGATTGTGAAGTATCAATACACAAACGATCAATATACCTGAAAAATTTTAAAATCAACATTATAATAAAAGTGATGAGAGATATAACATATTAATATATATTGACACTAATAAAAATAGAAAATGTACTTACGTGCACCAAATTTGGAGAGTAGACACATCAAGCCAATTAAAATCCACCAGCAGCTCTCTGACACACTTAGCTGACATATAAAAATTATTGGCGCTTGCACAATGACTTAATTCTATTGCCAAATGATCTTCACCCATTCTTAGAACCATTCACATTAATCTCTCAACATTGTCTTCTCCTTCCCCTTCTTTTGTGCTTACTTTTGCAGGTGAACAACTTCCTTTTCCGCTTCCATCAATAACTTCCCTTTGTACAGTGCATTTATTATTATTTCCAGTGCTTTGTTGCGAGAGATCCATAGACCTAAGTGTCTCCATGAAAGATTGTTCCATCGCCTTACGCTCTTCAGCCAACTTTTGATCAAAATCAGCTCTTTCTAATTCAGATGAAAACTTTGCAAATTATTCTCTTATATCTTCTTGCCGTTGACGTGAAGAAGGTCTACCAAAGAAAGTGCTTTGTTTATGGTGTTTTCCAACACAACGAACACGGCTGCCATGCTCAGATGTTCCAATGGCTGCTGTTAAGATATCGTTACGTACGTCCATCCGGAACAAAGCCACCCTTTTCAGCTTCTTCAACTAGAGAATCCTACAAAATGAAAAAACCATATTTTTTTTATCAATCACAACTATAACTAGAGAATCCTACAAAATGAAAAAAACATATTTTTTTACTTACAATTTTCTCAGCAACAACTTGTGTAGCCTTTGATGTGTATTCTCCCCCTTTCTTTTGTCGTGCTCTCTTCTATAACTCATGGTGTGACGGTGGAGATGGGCTACCAGTATCATCTAAGGTAGAATCACCTCTCGATGATATCCTTTCATTTATCATTTTCTCCTCAAGAAAACGATACCATCCACGAGATAATACATGTGGGTATTCATTCTTAGCCACATTTGCTGCACCCTTTTGACTTTTTTCCTATTATAAACTCAAAAAGTTATTAATCATACTAAACATAATAAAAATGTTATGCACAAAAAAAAATTATAACTCCTACTAACCTTAAATTCAGGGGTATCTCGAGACTGCACAAAATCCTTCCATACTTCTTCTTTAATATAATTATACCTGATATGTGGAAGAGCTAGACCTTCTTTGGGCTTTCTAATATACTCGCTTATGAGTTGTGTCTTAAAAGCTCTTCATCGCTCTCCTGCATATTTAATCCATTCTTTCTTCAACGGATCCTTCTTTGGATCATGAGGTTCTGGAACAGTGAAATGAGCCTTCACATATAGTATACGGCTGACAAACGTGTAAAATTTGTACATCCCGGGTACAAAGGTTTATCCTTGTCACTGCATAAAGTATCATACGCATGCACCTTCTTAAACAAATCTTGTCCAATATCACGCATCATGTCTTCCAGACGATCATCCATTTTTGCACTAACATTATCTCTTCGGAACACATTTGACTTTGCTACTACCTCACCGTGCCATATCCATTGTGTATAACTTTGACAAATACCATAACAAATTAGATGATCCATGATTTCTTTCTTATTGAGTTTTGGTTCGTGATTTGCACAACGAACACATGGACAGAGAAAAAGCAGATGAAGACTTTTTTCAGCACCACTCTTAGGAGGAGCAAGATTTTTTTTAGCATTACTTTCAGCAAACTCTAGAAATTCCATCACAACATGTTCGTACTCGACACTTAATCGATTAGCTCTCATCCAACTACGATTCATAACTATGTTACGAAATTAATGCATACATAGTTAAATCATTGAGACGCCTATAATAGTCCCTCTTTTGGACATTAGAGAGAACAAAAGTCTCTACGTGTAAACACGTGGCATAAAAGAAGAATTGAGAAGTTATAAAGAATGAAAAGAGAACATGCAATATCGTGGCGGCCAGATGACTCGCAGTTAAGAGAAAAAGAGGGACACAAATTCTACGAGAAACGAAATATCAATAAACTGAAGCAATTGGAGTTTATTTGGTTAATTAATTATTTTATTTTCAGATACCAAAATAAGAGAAACAACAAGAGGGTACAGAACTTACACTATGCACTCAAGGTTGTATTTAGACAAAGTCAATGATAGGATTTGTCACCAAGATGAGATTTAGACAAAGTTCCGAAACTGCAACCAAATCATTAGGACAATGATAGGATTTTCATAATTTATTTTCATAATCAATCATTATAATAACAGCAGAAATTTTTTCACTACTCTTTTTTTTTTCGAAACAACCAAAAAAAAAATTTATTGAAAAAATGTCGTTTAAACTCAAAAGTCACAATTTATTTTCAAGTAGAATCATTTCCAAAAAAACATAGTCAATTCTACTCTAAAACAACCAAACATGTTTAAATCAATTATGCACACCCAAAATCAAATTCTAGATGCTCCAAACGTGAAAGCAAACATATACTAAATTGATACAATACACTTTCAATCAAAACGAACTTCATAAACTCAATTCAATCAAAATCAATTTTCATCACCCCAAAATCAAACTCTTAGATATAGCTCATCTTTGACATTTCCATCCAATATTGACTTCTTCCTTACCATTAATCCAACAAGTATCAACTCAAATACATTGGACAACACTAGCATTCATCTATCTCACAAATTCACCACCAAAAAAGAATCAATCTCAAAAAAACAAACAACCATAAATAACTACAAAAAAACTCACTTACTTGTTACCTTTAATCTTGAACCAAGTCTCAGCACAATATTTATGCACATCAGCCAAACGAAACGGAGGAGGTTACGGAATTGGTGAGGGAATGAGGGAGGAGGTGACAGAATTGGTGAGGGAACAACGACGCGGAGGGAGGGAGGTTTCATCGTGGTGATGACGGCGCAGAGGGAGAGAGGTTTCTTCATGGTGACGACGGCGTGGAGGGAGGGAGCTTTCACGTGGTAGACGACGGCGCAAAGGGAGGGAGTTAACTCGTCATGGGCGAACGGTCGTGGGGCGGAGGGAGGACGACTTCGTCAGCGGAGGAGGGAGAAATGATTTTAGGGTTTGAAAGGAATGCTTGGAATGCTTAGTGAATGAAACCTTTTTTTTTGGGTTTAGGGGGGTTTTTAAATCGGTTAAAATTGAAACCGATTTAATCTCACAATGCACATTTTATTTTTTTCCCTTTTTAAATTGGTGGAAAACTTACCTGATTTAAAATCCATTTTTTAATTTTTTTTAATATTACGTTTTACATCGGTTGACACCAAAACCGATTTCAAATCCCATATAATAAATTTTTTTAATATTACTTTTTAAATCGTTTGAAACCAAAACCGATTTAAAATCCCATATAATTTAATATTACTTTTTAAAACGGTTGGAAGCATAACCGATTTAAAAACCCATTTATTAATTTATTTTGTAAACTTTTCAAATCGGTGGATCTCATAACCGATGTAAAATCCCATTTAATAATTTTTTTCAATTATTAACGATACTGCCACCGTGTTTATAATTTACAACCCCTAACTTTTTTACATCGGTGGAATAATTGGCCCGATGTAAAAGCTTTAATAATTTTTTTTATTTACGATACTGCCACCGTGTTTATAATTTCACATTTTACATCGCTTCGAGTGAATATCCGATGTAAAATCATTTTCCCAAATGTCTTTTTTCTAGTAGTGATCTTTTCTTAGAATCATGATTCTGAAACAACCTACATTCCAACGCAGTTACCTTCAACATAACCCCTCCATTCCTTACAACCGCAGGTTCTCTAAAATCTTCATTTGCCGCTCCCTTTATTATTGTTGTGAAGCTTCTTAACAGAATACGTATTTCCATATCGAATTCATCTATACCCTAACAAATTCTCAGGCTTATTCCATGTCATTTTAAAACCCCTCTTCCCAACCCAATTCTACTTAAGATTAATTTGTTTTCCATCAAAGCATATATATCCTCTCCCCATCCTCATGCATTATGTTTCAAACCAAATCATTTTTATCTTCTAAGTAGAAGCCCCATCCAACCAAACATCTTCTAAAAAATGAGTTTCTTCTTTACTCCCCTCTTTTTTATGAAACTAATTCAACTTGAAACATCACATCCTTTCTCAATTTTTTATATATGTCTTTCCACCATATTGAACTATATAATTCACATCCCAAATAATTCCATTATTTCAACTATTATACATAAAATATCATTTACTCACCAAAACTCTACCACTTGCAAAAAAAATTCAGTTTGAATCTAGTTAGAAACAAGATCACATGATATCAGGATCTCATTATTGTCATCATCATTGTCATTATCACTCATTAGAGTATATGATTGTTTGTTTCTATATTGTAATTATGACTAGCATAATTATAGGCTTGTAAATGCTACTCATTGTTGTATAAATTCACATACTGACCTGAATACAAACAACACATTTTCTCATACAAAATACATCCTGACCATACTGTAATACAGTGCTACTTCAGGTTTGAGAAGTCCTATTCAAGTTCAAACATTTCACCCGAGAACAGATTCGAGAGCTGCAAACAAGGAAATCACAATGCACTCCTAGCATCTTAAAACTCTGCTCAAGATTATGACTGGTATTTTGGTAGTGGTGCCAACAATCACGTGACACATCAGACAGATAAGTTTCAAAATCTGACCGAACATCATGGTAAGAATTCTCTAATAGTTGGAAATGGTTCAAAATTACAAATTGTTGGGACATGCTATTCAACAATTAATTCTCCCAACTTACATGATGTTTTATACGTGCCTAACATTATTAAAAGTCTATTAAGTGTCTCAAAATTGACCGATGACAAAAATAATTGTTGAGTTTGACTGAAATTGTTGTTATGTGAAGGACAAGATGACAGGGAAAACACTTCTAAAAGGGAAAATTAGAGATAGATTATATCAACTCTCAAAGAATAAAATGGACTCATGTGCTTATATATCTGTGAAAGAATGTTGGTACGGGAGGCTTGGTCATCCTAACAATAAAATCCTAGATAATGTCTTGAGGAATTGTAATGTGAAACTATCCCCTAGTGCTCATTTTAGTTTTTGTGAGGCTTGTCAATATGACAAGATGCATTTTTTTTACCATTAACTCTTCTTCCTTGCATGCCAAGGACGCTTTTTAATTAGTACACACTGATGTATGGACACCTGCACCTTTAATATCCCCGTCTAGTTTTAAATACTATGTCTATTTTCTTGATGATTAAAGCAGATTCACGTGGACTTATCCATTAAAACAAATCAGATACTGCACATGCTTTTATTCAGTTTTAAAAAAGTGGTAGAAAACCAATTTAATAAAAAGATTAAAACAATTCAATGCGATGGTGGAGGTGAATACAAATTTGTATAAAAGCATGCCATAGAAGCAGAGATACAATTTAGAATGTCTTGTCCTTACACATCTCAACAAAATGGTAGGGCTGAGAGAAAGCACAAACACATTACCGAGTTTGGACTCGCACTTTTAGCTTAAGCAAATATGCCCTTATATTATTGGTGGGAAGCACTCTCAACAGCTTCTATCTCATAAATAGGCTACCTTCATCAGTTACTCAAAATGAAAACCCTTACTCCCTTTTGTTTCAAAAGGAATCGGATTACACCTCACTAAAACCTTTTGGATGTGCCTGCTACCCTTGCCTTAAACCACGGGAGATTCTTCATCTCATGACATATGGCCTTCAACGAATGACATTTTCCATTCCATGATGGTTTCCTAAATACAAAGGCTCCCTTACAAACACTGACTGAAAGTTCATCTTTCATTTTTCCTTTATCTATTGCCAGTACTTCGTCTAGTAACACACTAATTCCAATTGGAAATCACTCAGATACTGAGCAAGAACCTGATGATCATGAAGAACCATCCAACTCATATACAAGACTTGAAGACAACATTAGACAAGCCACAAATGATTCAACAAGCAACACTGAATAGGCTACTTGTGATGAACCTGATGATCATGACGAACCAGCTGATGCAGCAATCCCTGTTGAATCAAACTCAGGATTAATTCATACCAGGAATAAGAGTGGAATTTATAAGCTAAAGGTAACATATATTGGCTTGATTGAAACCTGTACAACAGAAAAGGAGTCACAAAGTGCAAAGGATGATCTTGCAAAACCACTATGGAAAGAAGCCATGTGTCGCTACTGCGAAAATCGGCGCCGGCTGAACAGAAGAGTCGCCACCGCGCGTTATTTATCCCACGGGAGGGAAAGGAAACGCTCAGAGTAAACCTCGCACAACACGGGAAAGGTATGGTCATCGCAACCAAAACCTGGGTTCGGGAGTCGGTTACGCAAGGGGAAGGTATTAGCACCCCTCACGTCCGTCGTACTCGACGGGATCCACGCTTGCTTTCGGGTATGGATTGTTATTCTATCTAAACTATAGGTCAAGGGTTAAAAAGAAAATAAAATGAAAATAAAAATGACTCGGCAAAGTATCGCACTTTATGCCTACGTATTCCCGCCTGGAACGAGAAATCAGAGTCAACGTAGTTCGCCTACCTACGGGAAAGGAGGGGAAGGTTGCTCGCTAGGATATCGCATCCTATGCCTACGTACTTTCACACGGCATGAAAGATCAGAGCAAACGTAGTTCGGGCCACGTACGACACAAGTCTGTCCTTGATTGATTTTATTCCTTCTGAAAAAGGGTTTCTTGATTAGCAGTCCCGGCGGACAAAAATGACGTCTTGATGAGTTCACATTCTTTTACGGAAGAAGTGTCTTTTATTGTGTTTGAAATCTTTATGTGTTTTTCTGTTTGTTTTAAGAGAGAAGAGACAGAACTCTAACCTACGGTTGCGAAGGGAATCAAACTAACCTAATGTTATCATGCATGGGTTAAGACCTAGTGTCTATCATGTTCCTCTCTTGCACAGAGAGAAACAGAGATCCTACGGGATAGGCAGAAACAGAAACAATAACAGATATAATAAAGCGGTAAAATGCATGGATGCAACAGTACAAGCGAGGCAAGGGAGTCCCACTCAACCTCGAACCTAGAAAACAATAGGCGAAAGTGAACAGGCTTCACTTTCAACCTAACAGGGTAAACAGCAAACAATACAACCAGGAAATCCAAACAATACATCAGCAATGAAATACAACAGCATCAGCAGCTCTGACTCAACATCTGACTTCAAGTAATCTCCATTCAGCTACAGGCTTCAACAAGTATTAATCTCCATCTTCATGACCTTCAGGCAAGGGTTTTGATCATCTGTCTTCCATCTTTTCTTCATGTCTGAGGCTAGGATGAACATCATTCAACCAGATGAAGTGAATGAATGTTAGACAGTTAATTACCTACCAAGGGTGGTTCATCAACTGTTAACATTAAACAGAAAGTTTTCTCTCAAAAGTTCTATCTTTCAAATACATTCACTGATCCTTCCAAAGGAAGGAGGTGGATATTTGAAAGAGACTTTGAATCATAGAGAAAGGATAGAGGCAAACAAAGCCATCTATGTTTGAGAAACAAGCTTTCTAATCTAGAGCTCTGCCTAGCTCCTAAACCCTAGTCTCCTCAGCAGCTGCTAGCAAGAACCTCCTTTCCAACTCTGGCAGTTGATCTTCAATCTCTGGCTCTCCGATGGTCTCCATCTCCTCAAGTCTTCAACTCTCCCAAGTCCCCAGACAATCCCAATACCCAAGCAAGCAAGCAATAATCCCCAGAGGGCACACCACACCAGTCAATCAGACATTCACAGAGTATTAATAGCAGTAGGGGAGTCCTGACTTTTCTCTAAGGGATCTAATAACTACCCATATCCCCTATAGTCCCATAACTAATCTAGTTAAACCCTAAGTCCTAAGGGAAATGAATTGATTCTCCTAAGTCATCACCTAAAACCCTAGTTTGTTCATGTTGTTCAAGCCTACATTAAGCACCTAAAATTAATTTCTAAAAATGGGAACTAAATTGTTTCTACAAGTTCAATATCTCATCTAAACAACCTAAAAAGAATGAACAAAAAATATGAAAGTATCTAATAGAACAAAAATTAATAAAATCATGCATGAAATGAAACTATTTAAAATGTCATTTATTTAGAAAATATGGGAAAAATATCAAATAAAAAATAAAATGCAATTTTATTTAATGACAATTTTCTACACAGAACCAAGAAAATATAGAAAAAACAACCACTAAAAAAGAGTTAATTTCCTATTTTATATGGTTTTTTAAAGTTGGTAAAAATTAAAGTGAATTAAAAAAACTAAATCAATTAAAATGAGAGGGGGGGGGGGGTACTAATAGCAGATGCGCTCAGTTATGTTTTGGATGGGCCAGAAGGGTGGGGTGCGCGTAGCACTTCGTACTAAGCCCAGCTTGAGTCTGAATTAATAAAAAAACGAAAACAAACCATCAAGGAGGTGGGAGGTGTATTCAGTATGGTTTTCACGTGTATTTTTTGATGGGCTTGCGTTTAGGTGGTGTCTTTAGCAATGTTACTGAAGCCCAGCATGCTTCATTAAAAGAAACGCTGCGTTTTGCTTCGTTTGAATTTCCCTCCGTTATTTGGATTTAATCGTGGCCGTTAGATGAGGTCTGGGGTCAATGGTCCACATGGAATTGGACGGACAAGATTATATCTTCTTCCTTGGATTTATGCTAGGGTTTCAACTTCCATAACCATGCATTCAACGTGCCAGCTTCCTCCTCTCAGTACTCTCTCATCAAGCCATGAATCAACACGATGTAAAAAACAAAAATGCTCCAATTTCCTTCCTCTACAAGGCTATGGTGGTAGCTTGCACTGAAACTCAGTAAATCACTCAACCCGAGCGCATGACATTCTTGGTTCCATTAAAATACTCTGCAACTCATCCTCAAGATTCTTAATCAAACCTATACTAATCTAAACTACACTTCACGTAGATCATTCTGCACTAACAACCTAAGATTATTATGGCCTATCCTAAGAGTTCTAAGTCAAACCAGTTCTAACAACCTGCTATGAATTATCACTAAACTACTCCTAATTAACCAGAAATGTTCCACTAACATCCTACATCATTATTATACTAACAAACTAATGCTAAACTAACTAAATCAAGCTATGGGAGAGAAATTGAACCTGATGCGAAAGCTTGGAAATGGATGTTGAACTCGTGGATCTGAGGCTTCTAATGCTTGGATCTTGATCAACTAACTCAGTGCTTGATTCTGTTTGCAAAACCTTGATGATTCTTGCCTTGGATCTTGCTATCCACTTGAAATTGCAATTTGGATATTGATGATTATGGTGCTCGAAAATGGATCAATTTCAATCAGATCTTTGTTGATCTTTAGTCCATGATGATGATTGAATATGGTAGAATCAATATTGGTGATGATTGATGAAGATTTTGAGAAATTTGGATGAAATTGCAATGAGAAAGAATAGAGAGAATTTGTGAGATTTTTGCACAAATGAGGATTCAACCCTTGCTCAATTCTGATTTCATGAATATATAGTGCTCAAATGAATCTTCTAGAACCATCTTGCAACTTCCCTTGCATTCCAAGTTGAATCCATTTTGGTTATGTTTCTTCAAATGCAAGTAACCATAAATAACTTTTCTTTTTCCTTCTAAACTCAAAAAAGTGCTTGAACCATTGTCTTTGAAATGTCTTTTCCATTCAAAATGACCTATAATTTTGCATCATTTGACCAAGATATGAAAAATCTCATTTTTTAAGCCATTTTTCTTCATTAAATTCACCAATTTTGAAACCTTGTGCTATGAACTTCTCCAATCTCTCATGGTCACTTTTCTAGACTCAAAATGTCATTTGGAGCAAGTTTGATGTTGTAAGTTTTTCCATTTGAGGCCTCCTTGTATGAATTTTGGACATAGGTTAAAATGACCTGTAATTCACAAATGACCAAAATACCCTTTGCTTGCCAAGACCATAAGTTGAGTTCCACACATCATATGAAGGCATGCCACACCATTCTAGAAAGCTAAGACAATGAGGAACAATTCCTATGTTGACCAGAAATTCATTTGAAATCTCCTTGAGGGGTAAAACTAGCTTGGAAGTCAAGTCACTTTCACAGACAAAATTTCAGATACCTCAGATGACCTGTAACTTGCAAGGACCATAACTTGAGTTCTATAAATCTCCTTGATGTCTTCCACCACTCAAATTAAAGTTATTGAGATCCTCTACAAGTTTCATGTTGGCCAAGGATCCATTTGAAGCTAGCATTTTGACTTATCTTGCTTGGAAATTTGACCTAAACTAGGGGATTTTACACAGAAACCCTAATTTAGAAGCTCCTCTTCTCCTTGATTTCTCTTGAATTCTTCTTGGCATATCTCCATATCCTTCTTTATATATCCAATGATGAACCCCACATCTCTCCACTAGACTTGAATGCCCCTTAAATCAGTCAATTGACCTAGGATTGACCTAGGGTTGACCCAGGTGAAACCCTAGTTGACTGCCTTCAGCTATAGCTCTTGTGCTCTCATCAATGACTTGTCTCCTTCTTTAAATGACTTTCTAAGTCTCTCATAATGTCTAGATACTCTCCATTCCTTCAACTCACAGCTCACAACCCTCTTGTTGACCCTCAGATACCCTCAGCTAGGAGATGGACTCAAGGCTTGATCTGCTGAACTCTTTGCTTTCAAATTCTTTCCTGATGACTTGAATGAGATTGAATTGGGATAATAACCTCTTGATAGGATTCTAGAGATGAGAATAATGATTGGTCCCCCTGTTGTATGACTTGCTATGCTAATGTTATGCAGATGATTAGACTATGCACATGACTCTATATGCAAATGCTAATGACATTGAAACATAAACCAAGTGAATAAGGTTGGGCAAATTTTAGGGTGCAACAGCTGCCCCTATTCAAGCGGCTTGGACCCGATTGGGTGAAAAGCCCGGAGCCTTCAGACATTCGCGGTACGAGACGGTTGAATACTAGGAACTCCGAAATTTGCCAACCGCAGAAATAAACTGCGCCACTGCTTGGGGAACGACATTCATCAGCTGAATTTAACTGTTACGGCAACCCACTGATCTCGTGCGACCGTGCTGGGGATTGTCTTCATCGTTCTGAAGAGGATTCTGTCATAACAGATTGCTTGCTTGTCCAAGTTAGGACTCTGTCTGTCATCAATACGAAGAAATCTCAACTAAAACCGGTCCACGTTAGGACTCCACTTGCTGTTAACCCAGAAAAGTCTCGGCAACGCCGCTGGGGATAATTCGTCTGTATTTCCATAAACTGAATCGTCCACGTTAGGAATAAAATTCTTCCACGTTAGGAGTAACACCTGTCCACGTTAGGAATCATTTCTTCTGTATCTGTCCACGTCAGGACTAACCCTTTCATCTTTCCACGTCAGGAAGCAATCTTCTTTCCACATAAGGAGAACTATATCAATCTAGCCACGTAAGGACTCCAATACCACTTGACATGTCCGCGTCAGGACTCCAATCTTTCCACGTAAGGAATTCAACTTTGGTTCTGAACCTGTCCACGTCAGGACTCAACTTTCCACGTAAGGAGTACATCATTCTTCCACGTCAGGAATCAACTTTTCTTGAATCTGTCCACGTAAGGACCCCAATTTTTCCACGTAAGGAATAAATCTTCTTTTGAGTCTGTCCACATCAGAACTAAACCCCTTCCACGTCAGGAATACACTCTTTCTTTCCACGTCAGGAATACAAACCTCTTTCCACGTAAGGAATGCTATCCGTTTTCCACGCAAGGAAACATAACTTTTCCACATAAGGCAACCAATTCCTTCCGATTTGTCCGCGTCAGGACTACATTTTTCCACGTAAGGAATGCCATCTTAATCTGTCCACGTAAGGACTCCACTCTTTCCACATTAGGAATCACCTCTTTCCACGTAAGGAATCCTCTTCTGATATGTCCGCGTAAGGACTACATCGTCCACGTTAGGACCCACTTCTCCCCGTTAGGAATAATAATTTCTTTGATTTGTCCACGTCAGGACACTGATCTCGTCTTGATTTGTCCATGTTAGGACTCAGGCGTCTTCGACCTGCTGAGGAAATAAGACTTGTCCACGTAAGGACTCACACCCTTGTCTGATCTGTCCACGTCAGGGCACCAACACAAAGAGTAATCACTTTTGTCAACGTCATGACCTCCCATTCCACTAATTTCGAGAACCCGAATCTGCCCACGTTAGGACTAACACACCTCACCAATCCGGGGAAATAAACCTGTCCCCGTTAGGACGCCCACTTCTGAAGAAATCCCGTCAATATAGGAATAAATTGTCCACGTCAGGACTTAGTTCTCCATTGATCCCAACCCACAAACTTCTTAGCACTGACGTGACAGCGACTTTGAGATGGACTCTACTGGGGATGTCTGGAAACCAAACTATCGGACGCCTGTTCTGATAACCGGCGGTGGCCTCTGAAATTCTGATTCATGGAACCCCTGATGACAAAAGAGAAACTTATCCTGATAACTCTGTGGGGAATACTGCCGAAACTGACATTATCATTGGATGTCTCATGCCGAGATCTTGAATGTTTGGTTGTTCATTTGAGCAAGAATTCTCTTCACCTGAACTGCTAGAGTACAGAAACTGCTTCAGCAAAATAAATGCTAAAGATAATGCCGACTCCGCCGGGGATAGCCAGATGCTACAGAATTATTCCAGCAAAATAAATGTTGGAAGGGTGAAGTCAACCCTGCTGGGAAATTGGGAACTCAAACCGAGCACCCTGTTGAGGTAACCCCCTGATGGGGAAAATAACCTTGCTGGGGAATTGGGAACTCAAACCGAGCACCCTGTTGAGGTAACCCCCTGCTGGGGAAAATAACCTTGCTGGGGAATAGCAGATGTGCATAGTACGATCGGACTTTCTGCTGGAACGTGAACTGATATTACACAGTATCTCTGACAAAATAAATGACAGGAACCACCATCAACTCTGCTTGGGATAGTCTTAATCTTCGAGTTCCACTGGAAGGAATGAAAACACTTGCAAAGAGAATTCCGCTGGGGATGGGATGATTCTCTTGGGGTGAACTCCACCGACTCCGCTGGGATAGAGTGCATGACCCTGCGGGGAAAGATGAACCTGTCTGAACACAGCCTTACGATCTTGGAATCGTCAATTCCCTTTGCACATGCTACGACTAGCTGGAGAGTTCGATCCTTCTTCAGGAAGAACCTGCATGACCTGCGTGAAGACTGAGTCGTTCGTTATTGCAATCTTTCGATCATCTTTCTCGTACGGTTAGGAAACCTGCAACAACACAAACAAGACAAGACAAGCCTATGCAACCAAATCAACTCAGGTTAGCGACGTTATTTTCAGTTAATTCAAAGCTTTAGCAACTGTTGACAAGGGCCAGCGACGTTATACTCATGCTAGTTTCATTAAACTTAGGCGTTAATCATGCACAAAACAGTAAAGAACAGTGTCAAATACTGAATAACGTGTTTTATTGATCGGGCCCCTGAATGGGCGGAGTTTTGTACACGGGATGTAACTCCTGAAATGAGGAAGCTACACAAAGCAAATATACAAGTATACAAGTATGCGCAAGAAGCATAAATATTGACAACTTAAATTTGTACATATGTCGGCAACGGGACGCAGATGCACACCACAAACTGATCCTCCTATGACTCGTCCGGCTCTAATACTTTTCCGGTATCCCCCCTTCTGAAGAGATTGTATCCGATAACTGGCTCCTCAAATATATTCTCCCGCATTGATGCTCATTGCAATTATCCAATCCGGACCGCAGTCATTTGCTTTTCAAATCCCTAACTTTTGCGTGAACCGCCCTTTACGGGTTTTCAGTTCACCGGGATACCCTTTTTTGCCGAAGCCGCCCAGTGTAGGTTTTCAACTTCGCGGGTGTACATTTTTCAATTTTATCCCTAACTTTTGCCCGAACCTTTCATTCTGTTTTTGGTTCGCCAGGATGCCCCATTTTTGCCTGGACTCTCTTTTTCTGTCCAGCGGGTCTATTTTAAGCAAAGTATTTTTTAACTGCGTCCGAATTCACAGGTGACACAAAGTCTTCTCCGTCCATGGTGGACAACAACAACGCTCCTCCTGAGAAGACTTTACTAACAACGTATGGCCCTTCGTAGTTGGGGGTCCACTTGCCCCTGTGATCTGCTTGCGGCGGGAGAATCCTTTTCAGCACAAGGTCGCCCGTCTGAAAGCTTCGCGGATGTATCTTCTTGTCGTACGCTTTCTTCATTCGGCTCTGGTACAAACGACCGTATGCTAGAGAAGCTAGCCTCTTCTCATCCATCAAGCTCAGTTGGTTCAATCTATTCGTTACCCATTCTGCCTCGTCCAGCTGAACGTCTCGCAATACCCTCAGAGAAGGGATCTCAACTTCCAATGGTAATACCGCTTCCATTCCGTATACCAACGAGAACGGAGTTGCCCCGGTTGATGTGCGTACCGTCGTACGATAACCGTGCAAAGCGAAAGGTAGCATTTCATGCCAATCCTTATAGGTCACCACCATTTTCTGAACGATTTTCTTGATATTCTTATTGGCCGCTTCGACAGCGCCATTCATCTTGGGTCGGTAAGGGGAGGAGTTGTGATGTTCGATCTTGAAATTCTGACATAGCTCCTTCATCATTTTGTTGTTCAGATTTGAACCATTATCCGTGATTATCCGCTCGGGAATCCCATATCGGCAAATGATATCTCTCTTGATGAATCTGGCCACCACTTGCTTCGTTACATTTGCGTAAGACGCCGCTTCCACCCACTTGGTGAAATAATCGATTGCTACTAGGATGAACCGATGCCCGTTAGAAGCTGTCGGCTCGATCTTTCCAATCATATCGATTCCCCACATCGAGAATGGCCATGGAGATGACATCACATCTAGAGGACTCGGAGGCACGTGTATCTTGTCAGCATAGATTTGGCACTTGTGGCACTTCCTCGCGAACTTGAAACAATCAGTTTCCATCGTCAGCCAAAAGTAACCTGCCCTCAGCAGCTTTCTCGTCATAGCATGTCCACCAGCATGCGTACCAAAGGTACCTTCGTGAATTTCCTCCATGAGAAGCTTAGCCTCTCTTTCGTCTACACAACGCAACAACACCAAATCGTGGTTTCTTCTGTATAAGACGCCATCCGGATTCAAATAGAAATTGCCTGCTAATCTCCTGAGAGTCTTCTGATCTTGACTGGATGCCCTAGCCGGATACTCTTTATTCTTCAGGAAATTAAGGATATCAAAATACCACGGTTTGTCGTCAGATGCTTCATCGATAGCAAATACATAAGCTGGCCTGTCAAGCCGAGAGATAATGATTCGGGGAGCTTCGTTCCAGAAGTTGACCTTGTACATGGAAGACAAAGTGGCCAGAGCGTCAGCCATTTGATTCTCTGCCCGCGGTACGTGATGCAATTCAACTTTGTCGAAGAAAGGCAACAATCTCCTTGCATAATTCATGTAATGTATCAAATTGGGCTGACGTGTCTCCCATTCCCCTTTGATCTGATTCACCACCAGGGCTGAGTCTCCGTATACGTCTAGATGTTTGATTCGCAAATCAATGGCTTCTTCAAGCCCCATTATACAAGCTTCGTATTCGGCCTCATTGTTGGTAACGACAAAGGTCAATCGGGCAGTAAACGGGATGTGCGACCCGTGTGGCGTGATGATGATTGCTCCTATTCCGCTACCGTAAGCATTCACGGCTCCGTCAAATATCATCTTCCATTTGGAACCCAACTCTGGTCCTTCGTCTGGCAACGGTTCTTCACAATCTTTCATCTTTAGGTACATGATATCCTCGTCAGGAAAATCAAACCTCATCGATTGGTACTCTTCAATAGGCTGCTCCGCCAGATACTCAGACAGCACACTCCCTTTTATAGCCTTTTGCGAGACGTATTGGATATCATATTCAGTCAAGACCATCTGCCAACGGGCAATTCTACCCGACAACGCTTGCTTTTCGAATACATATTTGATAGGATCCATCTTCGAGATGAGCATGGTTGTATGATTCAGCATGTACTGCCTCAAACGCTTGGCGGCCCAGGCTAGCGCGCAACAAGTTTTCTCCAGCATTGAGTATCGAGATTCACAGTCTGTAAATTTCTTACTCAGGTAATAGATCGCATGTTCTTTTCTCCCCGTCTCGTCGTGTTGACCGAGAACACAACCCATGCTTCCCTCAAGAACCGTCAAATACATGATCAAGGGTCTCCCTGCCACTGGGGGTATCAAAATAGGAGGCTCCTGCAGATACTTCTTTATTTTATCGAACGCCTTTTGACAATTTTCGTTCCACGTCACAGCTTGATCTTTCTTCAACAGCTTGAATAATGGTTCACACGTGGCCGTTAGGTGAGATATGAACCGGGCGATGTAGTTCAACCTCCCTAAAAACCCGCGCACCTCTTTCTCTGTTTTAGGCGTCGGCATTTCTTGAATCGCTTTTATTTTAGCAGGACCGAC
This sequence comes from Lathyrus sativus, assembly GCA_963859935.3. Taxonomy (NCBI): domain Eukaryota; kingdom Viridiplantae; phylum Streptophyta; class Magnoliopsida; order Fabales; family Fabaceae; genus Lathyrus; species Lathyrus sativus. The sequence continues at coordinate 469,454,421 of OZ012739.1, forward strand.
CTCTATTCCTCTTTCGCTTACGATAAACCCCAGCAGTTTACCCGATCTCACCCCGAAGGTGCATTTATTAGGGTTCAGCCTCAGCCTGAACTTCCTAAGTCTTTTAAACAACTTCAGCAGATTCACCAGATGCTCTTCCTCCGTCTGGGATTTGGCAATCATATCGTCAACATAAACTTCGATCTCTTTATGCATCATGTCATGGAAAAGAGTCGTCATCGCACGCTGATATGTTGCCCCAGCATTTTTCAAACCGAAGGGCATCACTTTGTAACAAAATGTTCCCCAAGGCGTTATGAAAGTAGTCTTCTCCATATCCTCTGGTGCCATTTTAATCTGATTATAGCCTGAAAAGCCATCCATGAAGGAGAATACAGAGTATTGAGCAGTATTATCAACTAACACGTCAATGTGAGGAAGTGGAAAATCGTCTTTTGGGCTTGCTTTATTCAAATCTCTATAATCCACGCACATTCGAACCTTGCCATCTTTCTTTGGCACTGGTACGATGTTGGCAACCCATGAAGGATACTTCGTCACAGCCAGGAAACCAGCGTCCCACTGTTTCTGCACCTCCTCTTTGATCTTCATTGCCATATCTGGTCGCGTTCTGCGAAGCTTTTGTTTGACCGGCGGGCAATCTTCTTTCAGTGGCAGGCGATGCACGACCATATCCGTATCGAGCCCTGGCATATCCTCATACGACCAAGCGAATACATCACTATACTCTTGGAGCATTTCAACCAGTCTCCGCTTGATATCCTCCTGCAGCGCGGCTCCGATACGAATGTTCTTCTCAACCCCTTCCGACCCCAAATTGATAATTTCGATGACCTCGTCGTGAGGCAGAATGGCTCTTTCCTCTTGCTTTACTAACCAAGACAGTTCTTCAGGAATGTCGCTATCTTCGACAACCTCTTCTTCAGCCTGAAACACCGGGTGCTCAAAGTCGGGACGGGTCATAGGTGGTTCAAGGATGTCATCTGAAAATGTTATCCTGCAAAAGGAATGGTTAAGTGCTTCAAAATGCGTATAAAACGAATAACCCCGTTGCCATTTTATTGAAAAATACAAAACAAGAAAGACAGGGATTACAGTATTTGCACATGAAAAACGCCATTCATTCGATGATTAACACGCAATGTTTATAACAACACAGCCCTAAGCAGATCCTGATGCCCCGGGCAAGACATCAGATTATTCAACAATTAATAAAGCAAAGCATTACTGTTTAAAAGTCACAGGAACAAGCTCCTGAATAGACCAGTTGCACAGTCCTTGTCCTGGCGTGCTTGGCTGAATCCAGGCATCCATATCACAGTCGCTGTCTCCTTCATCAGACTCCGAAGCGGCATTGACAGTTTCATGACATACTCCACTGGCAGAGATGGTAATCGGCTTTCTGAAACGGGGGGCTCTCACGGAAGGAGTTGATGACGACGGTTGGTACCCCAGTCCGAACCGGTCCATCTTCACAGGAATGTCCAGCACTTTGCCCCAGCCCTTGGCTTCTCCTGCTTCCACTAGAGCTTGAGCTTCTTTATACGATGAGACGGCTATCTCTGGCACTTTGCTCGGCCCGGGACCCTTGTCCTTGATGCGCAAACCTTCGAATGCCTGGCATGGTGTCTCGTGGATCTCCCCGTCGACTTCCACATATTTAAACGACGATAGATGGCTGACCAGGATGTCTTCTTCTCCGCACACGGTGACTACGCTGTCTCCGACCATATATTTTAACTTCTGATGCAGGGTGGACGTGACTGCCCCTGCTCCACGAATCCAGGGTCTTCCAAGCAAGCAGCTGTACGCAGGCTGTATGTCCATGATATAAAACTCAGTTGCAAACACTTCCGGCCCCACTTGCAGAGGCAAAGTAATCGATCCAAAGACTGTTCTCCGCGTGCCGTCAAACGCTCTGACTACCAAATCGCTGGGTGTACACAAAATTCCTCGAACATCCAGCTTCATCATCGCCTTCTTGGGCAACACATTCAAAGATGATCCGGTGTCAACCAATACATGCGACATTACTGATCCTCTACACTCAACAGATACGTGTAATGCCATATTATGATCTCTCCCTTTCGGAGTCAAGTCAAAATCGGTAAAGCCCAAGCTGTGGCCTGCATTCACATGTGCCAATACTCCTTCTAGCTGATTTACGGAGACGTCTTGGGGTACGAAAGAAGTGTCCAGGACTTTCAGCAAAGCGTTTCTGTGAGCTTCCGAACACAACAGCAGTGACAGGATAGATATTTTGGACGGTGTCTGCTGCAGATGCTCCACAATCTTATAATCACTTTTTCGAATCAAGCGCATGAACTCTGCTACATCCTTCGATGCCGCTTCTTTTTCACTTGCTTGCCCCGGAACATTCTCAACCGCTTTCCCTTTTCCTTTCGCTAGTCTTTCAGCTTCCACTTCAGGGGATATAAAGATCCTGCCACTCCTTGTCATGCCTCCTGAACCAACAACATTATCCACAATCTCCGCTGGCTGCTTGTTAACATCAATTTTTATCCCGTCACAATATACTTCCAACCCGTATGACCATGGGACTGCTTTCGTGTTCTCGTACGGGATTGGCCCGGCCTTAGTTATGGTGATCGGTGGTCGCTGAGCTGGCGCTGCAATAGTGATCGTCTTCCGAGGAATCGTTACCGTGGCCACATCACTCCGATTATCCACTACTGCCCCTGCGGGCTCATCAGTTGCCGCTCGATCAAACTGCAATATGCCCTCATCAATTAAAGCCTGAATGCCTTTCTTCAAATCCTCACACCCCCCAGCTAGGGTCCAACAGTCTAAGCAATACTCGTTACATCCTGGGTAGACACCTCCTTGTAACAGTCGGCTCTTTATCTCGCTCAGCGGCGTCTTTAAATCTTCAACATTCATAATAAGATTCAGACCTTCCTCAGTCAGAACGGCGTTTGCCCCATGATTAGGCATGGGTTTCTGGACTATATTCGGACCTGCCGTTCCGAAATTGATAGTCTTGTTGTCTAAGAGATCCTGCACAACGTGCTTAAAAGCATGGCAACCTTCTATATCGTGACCCGGGGCTCCAGAATGAAACTCGCAGTGTCTGTTTGCATCGTAGCCGAACGGGGGAGCTCCCGTTATTGGTGCCAGAGTTCTTTTCTCTACCAGATTCAATCCCAACAATGTCTGCAACAAATCGGCATATGTTGAGGGAGGCTTCTCAAACACTCTTCTCGGTTTACTACCCTGGAATCTTCGTTGAGCCTGCTGTGCCCCCTGCTGAGGTTGCTGCTGCTGTGGCATTGGCTGTTGCTGAACCGGTTGTTGTTGCTGGAGTGGTTGTTGCTGATAGGGAATAGTAACACTCGCCACCTGCTGCGGCTGACGATATTGACCTCGTCCCCTGCCTCGGCCCCGGCCTCGGCCTCTAAATACTGCGCTTGCCTCGCCCTGACGGCGCCCACCATAAGCTTTCCTATTACTGCCAGATGCAGTTGATTCCTCGACTTGGAACTTTCCTTGCTTAATGTTACGTTCAATCTTTTCTCCCATTAGAATCAGGTCTGAAAAACTGGCCAGAGACGTGTGAAACAGCATATCATGAAACAGCCCTGTGAATGTGCCGACAAACATGTCATTCATTTCCTTATCTTCCACCGGAGGACGGACCCTGGCAGCCATATCGCGCCACCTTTGCGCGTACTCTTTAAAACTCTCCCCCTTCTTTTGCGAAAGCCCGGCCAACTGGACCCGATTGGGTGCCAGGTCGCTGTTATACTTGTAATGAGCTACAAATGCCTCTGCTAATTGCTTCCATGTCTTGATATCAGTTGGCTCCAACCCCATGTACCACTCTAGGGAAGGGCCCGACAGACTATCCTGAAAGAAATGCATTAGCATTCTTTCATCAGTTGAGTATGCAGACATCTTTCTATAATAAGCTCGTACATGCACTTTTGGACATGTGTCTCCTTTGTACTTGTCAAACGTAGGAGCTTTGAATTTAATTGGCACCCTCAAGCCAGGTACCAAGCCCATTGTTGCCATGTCCAATCCCACAGCACTTTGATTTAAGACTCCCTTCATCTGCTCTTCCAGCATTCTAATCTTTTGGGAATCATCCATCGGCCCTTCAAAACCTCCTCCGGAGAAGGCGTCTTCCTGCTGATCTTCTTGCCACATACCATTTCCAGCCCCGTACCCATCGTATCCATTATTACGTCCAGCTCTAATCTGATTCATCCCCGGACCTCGGCCTCTGTTGCCGTACCCTTGAACACCTCCCGCAGGACCAAAAGTCATAAATCCAGTACCGTTTCCGTTTCCAAAGCCTCCGTAACCCTGGTTGACCATACCATAACCATCTTGCCCAAAGCCTTGAGCATTAAAGCCATACTTCCCAGTGTTATCGAATCCCTGATCGTTGAATCCGAATCCAGTATTGGCAAAGCCATTGCCTCCTAGATTATCTCCCAAATTGACATCACCCAGCCCAACATTATGGACAGCAGTCTCATTCCCCACTCCGACGTTACCATTTACAGCAGTGGTAGCGTTGTTGACATTAGCAGCAGGTGTATTGATTACAGGCGGAGCCACTGGCGTGGGAGTACCGTCTCCATGAGCAGTATCGACCCGTACAGACTGATGATCTTCATTACCATGACCAGCGCTTCGGGCCAACAGAGGCTGGACCATGGCCTGCAAATTCTCCTGCCCTTTCTCTATAGCTTCCATGGTCTGCATGAAGAGGGCGAGCTTCTCGCGCACATCTTGCATCTCGTTCTGCATTTGGTCCATGATTTTTCGACAATTGGAGCGGGTAGAATAGTGGTGCGGATGTTGATCTGCAATCCTGTTAAGTACCTGATAAAAGCAGGAAATAAGACACTATTCAAAGATTACCTGTAATGCAACATGAATGCAATGCAATGTGTCTGTGCATTAGGGAAGTTCATTCCCCCAGTTCTAGTGTGAAAGTGCCGGTGCAGTGATAGTGTTGACAATAGGAATATCGGAGCTGAATCATAGAAAGCCTCATATATTGCAGGGAGAATCACTGAGAGTACAAAGAAGGCATGACCTCAACCAACAATCCTGGTGATGGTCAACACTTATGCAAATAAAGCATACAAGTTACTACATGAAATGATCAAATCCTCCCAAAAGTCTGGTACTCTTCTATCAACTTCTTGGTCTCCGGATGGCTTGGTCGATCAAGCAGCCCTTCAACAAGCTGGTTTCTCCTCTTAAGGACACGGCGTACGTCTTCAGCAGTTTCTTCCCATGTTGCTTCTCCGAAGCAATCTTCTAACTTTCGCTTCTGAGACACTGCTTCATCTCTGGATTTGATTGCCTTGTTCAGTGCATGCTGGACACTATACCGGGTCATCACTTCCTCCTCACACTTCTTGATGCTAGACTTCAACTTCTCTTCGAGGTCGGAAATTTGCTGCTTCAGCTTATCTTCCCTCTTCTTATTGTTGGTGAGTGTGGCATTCCAAGTCTTATTGCAAGAGGAGATTTCTCGGTGTGCTGCGTCGAGCGCCTTCTTTTTGGCTTCCAGCATGTCATGGGAGCTTCTGAACTCTTGCCCCAGACGTTCACGCTTTTTCTTTTCCTCAGTCAACTCAGCCCCTAACCTGTTTAGCAGCTCGATTTGTTGTTGGAAAGCATATACGGCCTTGTTTTTCTCGCTGCGTACCTGGGCTAACTCTTGCTCTAACCCTTCATTAATCTTCATCAAGGCTTCTTTTTCCTTCACAACTTGTTCATAGACTTCTCTAGAAACAGTAGTCGGCTCTGCTACCGGAACGGGAACAAGAATTGGTGCATCTGGAAACGGCATCCTCAACTGACTAGCCCTCTCCTGAATCCAAACTCTATAAGGTGCATAGGCCTGACAGTCATTCTTTCCTAACAAAGGCTTCCCTCTGCGGTTAATACGCGTCCAGGCATGTTGCAGCTTGGCTAGTAACTCCCCTTTCACGTCTCCGGTGAAGTACAGAGATTCCTGTACTTCCTCCTCCTTTGGCGGGTTCTTCAGGGCGTATCCGAACTGACGAACGAACAGAGATGGGTTGTAGTTAATACACCCTTTTCTTCCTATCAGCGGCACATTAGGGTACCCAGAACAACTAAAGATGAGCTCAGACCCCAACAGGTCTCGATCAAACCACACAACGTCTTCGGAGTATAGCCTCATCAGGCGCTCTGACCAACTGGCTGAGGTTGCACTGTCTGCGAAGGGTCCCTTCATAGGGAGATGATTTTTGAACCACATATTCAACAGAGGAGTACAGCAGTAAACAACTTTTCCCCTTCGGTTTTCGTTCTTGTAGTGCAATGAGTGGTAGAAGTCTCCGATCAACGTTGGCACTGGATTGCCGGCAGCGAACAGATAGAAAGCATCCAAGTCCACAAAATTAGGCAGGTTAGGGAACAACACAATTCCATAAATGCATAGAGCCAAAATAGCGTTGAAAACCACCCAACAACCGCTCTTGGCGTACTCTTGAGCTTTGCCAACCAAGAAATCGAGAGAGAAACCGGGAACCCCGAGCCAAGAAGTCAATAACAGTTCTGCAGCGTCCATATGTAAGGCTTTGGCTAAGTCCTCCAACTTGGGCTCAGCAGCAGAGTGAATAAAGGGAACCTTGTTCTGCACGGGAAGCTCAGTAAACTCCACATACTCCTCAATGGTAGGTCCTAAAATGAAGTCAGCAAAAGTAAAACATCTCAATGCGGGGTCATAGAACTGCATCAAGGTGTATAGCCCGTTCATCTCATCAGCAGTGGGCTTACAGACTAATCTCAGTAATCTCCCATGACTCATTCTGAAGCTTCTCCTAACCTCCTCATCGGCAAGAGATATCAGACCAAGCAAAGAAGTAATATCAGGTGAAGGCAGCTTATACGCAACTGTCTTCCTCAAACTAGCCATAGTCAATACTCAGAAGCCTGGGCACTAAAACTAGGGAAATGCAAATGCACCTGCAGCACAGACACACGTTAATGGGATGCAATGATAATGGATATGCAGGCAATGCAATGCAAGTAACATGCAACAGGGACCAAAGCTGTAGCTGAATGGCCTGAACCCAATCAAGAAAGGTCTCAGATAGACCATCCAGAAGTCATCAAGCCCTGGTCTCAGATAGACCTAAAACAAAGCTTCAACAATGGTCTCTGACAGACCTCAAACCATAACTCCAACTGGTCTCTGACAGACCTCAAGACTCTCAACTGGTCTCTGACAGACCTCCTAACTCTCCATAAATACTCAGGATCTCTGATCAAGAAATAACCGGTATCTGAAGGTCTAGTTACCTGCATAACCCCAAACCTTCTCACAGGTGGATGTCCTAGTAACTGACAAAGGTACGGCATCCTATGCGGTCGTCGGTGTCACAGACTTTCAGGATTGATGATACGATTCCCAGAAGGAGTGGCATCATCAAATCCTGAAGAGGCCTCACTTAGCCAACTTCCAAATGATCGGTTCCCGGAGTCGACAATTCAGCTGACCAACAACCCCTTCGACCCAAAGGGTAGAAAAAGAAGCCAACCAGAAGAACCTCGTCCGAGTGTAGATTTCATGAGACACTAATGCAAGCAAAGCCGGCACGCGCCCACTACTTTCTACGCTAATTCTAGGTGCACTCAAGCCCAGGTCCGGCTTATCTCTCAATATCAGAACGCCCGTCACACCCCAAATACAGCAATAATAATCAATATATAATGCTGAAAATAAAAGGTTAGAAATATACAATAACTCCATACAAAATCCTCGACGGGAAAACAAGCGCTAGGATTGACTCTCTCAAAGGGACGTTGGATCCCAAATGCATAAGAACCATCGCAGTTCTTAGCAGCCAGGGGACGTTGGATTCTCCAGCAGAGTCGCCAGCTGTCGCTACTGCGAAAATCGGCGCCGGCTGAACAGAAGAGTCGCCACCGCGCGTTATTTATCCCACGGGAGGGAAAGGAAACGCTCAGAGTAAACCTCGCACAACACGGGAAAGGTATGGTCATCGCAACCAAAACCTGGGTTCGGGAGTCGGTTACGCAAGGGGAAGGTATTAGCACCCCTCACGTCCGTCGTACTCGACGGGATCCACGCTTGCTTTCGGGTATGGATTGTTATTCTATCTAAACTATAGGTCAAGGGTTAAAAAGAAAATAAAATGAAAATAAAAATGACTCGGCAAAGTATCGCACTTTATGCCTACGTATTCCCGCCTGGAACGAGAAATCAGAGTCAACGTAGTTCGCCTACCTACGGGAAAGGAGGGGAAGGTTGCTCGCTAGGATATCGCATCCTATGCCTACGTACTTTCACACGGCATGAAAGATCAGAGCAAACGTAGTTCGGGCCACGTACGACACAAGTCTGTCCTTGATTGATTTTATTCCTTCTGAAAAAGGGTTTCTTGATTAGCAGTCCCGGCGGACAAAAATGACGTCTTGATGAGTTCACATTCTTTTACGGAAGAAGTGTCTTTTATTGTGTTTGAAATCTTTATGTGTTTTTCTGTTTGTTTTAAGAGAGAAGAGACAGAACTCTAACCTACGGTTGCGAAGGGAATCAAACTAACCTAATGTTATCATGCATGGGTTAAGACCTAGTGTCTATCATGTTCCTCTCTTGCACAGAGAGAAACAGAGATCCTACGGGATAGGCAGAAACAGAAACAATAACAGATATAATAAAGCGGTAAAATGCATGGATGCAACAGTACAAGCGAGGCAAGGGAGTCCCACTCAACCTCGAACCTAGAAAACAATAGGCGAAAGTGAACAGGCTTCACTTTCAACCTAACAGGGTAAACAGCAAACAATACAACCAGGAAATCCAAACAATACATCAGCAATGAAATACAACAGCATCAGCAGCTCTGACTCAACATCTGACTTCAAGTAATCTCCATTCAGCTACAGGCTTCAACAAGTATTAATCTCCATCTTCATGACCTTCAGGCAAGGGTTTTGATCATCTGTCTTCCATCTTTTCTTCATGTCTGAGGCTAGGATGAACATCATTCAACCAGATGAAGTGAATGAATGTTAGACAGTTAATTACCTACCAAGGGTGGTTCATCAACTGTTAACATTAAACAGAAAGTTTTCTCTCAAAAGTTCTATCTTTCAAATACATTCACTGATCCTTCCAAAGGAAGGAGGTGGATATTTGAAAGAGACTTTGAATCATAGAGAAAGGATAGAGGCAAACAAAGCCATCTATGTTTGAGAAACAAGCTTTCTAATCTAGAGCTCTGCCTAGCTCCTAAACCCTAGTCTCCTCAGCAGCTGCTAGCAAGAACCTCCTTTCCAACTCTGGCAGTTGATCTTCAATCTCTGGCTCTCCGATGGTCTCCATCTCCTCAAGTCTTCAACTCTCCCAAGTCCCCAGACAATCCCAATACCCAAGCAAGCAAGCAATAATCCCCAGAGGGCACACCACACCAGTCAATCAGACATTCACAGAGTATTAATAGCAGTAGGGGAGTCCTGACTTTTCTCTAAGGGATCTAATAACTACCCATAGCCCCTATAGTCCCATAACTAATCTAGTTAAACCCTAAGTCCTAAGGGAAATGAATTGATTCTCCTAAGTCATCACCTAAAACCCTAGTTTGTTCATGTTGTTCAAGCCTACATTAAGCACCTAAAATTAATTTCTAAAAATGGGAACTAAATTGTTTCTACAAGTTCAATATCTCATCTAAACAACCTAAAAAGAATGAACAAAAATATGAAAGTATCTAATAGAACAAAAATTAATAAAATCATGCATGAAATGAAACTATTTAAAATGTCATTTATTTAGAAAATATGGGAAAAATATCAAATAAAAAATAAAATACAATTTTATTTAATGACAATTTTCTACACAGAACCAAGAAAATATAGAAAAAACAACCACTAAAAAAGAGTTAATTTCCTATTTTATATGGTTTTTTAAAGTTGGTAAAAATTAAAGTGAATTAAAAAAACTAAATCAATTAAAATGAGAGGGGGGGGGGGTACTAATAGCAGATGCGCTCAGTTATGTTTTGGATGGGCCAGAAGGGTGGGGTGCGCGTAGCACTTCGTACTAAGCCCAGCTTGAGTCTGAATTAATAAAAAAACGAAAACAAACCATCAAGGAGGTGGGAGGTGTATTCAGTATGGTTTTCACGTGTATTTTCTGATGGGCTTGCGTTTGGGTGGTGTCTTTAGCAATGTTACTGAAGCCCAACATGCTTCATTAAAAGAAACGCTGCGTTTTGCTTCGTTTGAATTTCCCTCCGTTATTTGGATTTAATCGTGGCCGTTAGATGAGGTCTGGGGTCAATGGTCCACATGGAATTGGACGAACAAGATTATATCTTCTTCCTTGGATTTATGCTAGGGTTTCAACTTCCATAACCATGCATTCAACGTGCCAGCTTCCTCCTCTCAGTACTCTCTCATCAAGCCATGAATCAACACGATGTAAAAAACAAAAATGCTCCAATTTCCTTCCTCTACAAGGCTATGGTGGTAGCTTGCACTGAAACTCAGTAAATCACTCAACCCGAGCGCATGACATTCTTGGTTCCATTAAAATACTCTGCAACTCATCCTCAAGATTCTTAATCAAACCTATACTAATCTAAACTACACTTCACGTAGATCATTCTGCACTAACAACCTAAGATTATTATGGCCTATCCTAAGAGTTCTAAGTCAAACCAGTTCTAACAACCTGCTATGAATTATCACTAAACTACTCCTAATTAACCAGAAATGTTCCACTAACATCCTACATCATTATTATACTAACAAACTAATGCTAAACTAACTAAATCAAGCTATGGGAGAGAAATTGAACCTGATGCGAAAGCTTGGAAATGGATGTTGAACTCGTGGATCTGAGGCTTCTAATGCTTGGTTCTTGATCAACTAACTCAGTGCTTGATTCTGTTTGCAAAACCTTGATGATTCTTGCCTTGGATCTTGCTATCCACTTGAAATTGCAATTTGGATATTGATGATTATGGTGCTCGAAAATGGATCAATTTCAATCAGATCTTTGTTGATCTTTAGTCCATGATGATGATTGAATATGGTAGAATCAATATTGGTGATGATTGATGAAGATTTTGAGAAATTTGGATGAAATTGCAATGAGAAAGAATAGAGAGAATTTGTGAGATTTTTGCACAAATGAGGATTCAACCCTTGCTCAATTCTGATTTCATGAATATATAGTGCTCAAATGAATCTTCTAGAACCATCTTGCAACTTCCCTTGCATTCCAAGTTGAATCCATTTTGGTTATGTTTCTTCAAATGCAAGTAACCATAAATAACTTTTCTTTTTCCTTCTAAACTCAAAAAAGTGCTTGAACCATTGTCTTTGAAATGTCTTTTCCATTCAAAATGACCTATAATTTTGCATCATTTGACCAAGATATGAAAAATCTCATTTTTTAAGCCATTTTTCTTCATTAAATTCACCAATTTTGAAACCTTGTGCTATGAACTTCTCCAATCTCTCATGGTCACTTTTCTAGACTCAAAATGTCATTTGGAGCAAGTTTGATGTTGTAAGTTTTTCCATTTGAGGCCTCCTTGTATGAATTTTGGACATAGGTTAAAATGACCTGTAATTCACAAATGACCAAAATACCCTTTGCTTGCCAAGACCATAAGTTGAGTTCCACACATCATATGAAGGCATGCCACACCATTCTAGAAAGCTAAGACAATGAGGAACAATTCCTATGTTGACCAGAAATTCATTTGAAATCTCCTTGAGGGGTAAAACTAGCTTGGAAGTCAAGTCACTTTCACAGACAAAATTTGAGATACCTCAGATGACCTGTAACTTGCAAGGACCATAACTTGAGTTCTATAAATCTCCTTGATGTCTTCCACCACTAAAATTAAAGGTCTTGAGATCCTCTACAAGTTTCATGTTGGCCAAGGATCCATTTGAAGCTAGCATTTTGACTTATCTTGCTTGGAAATTTGACCTAAACTAGGGGATTTTACACAGAAACCCTAATTTAGAAGCTCCTCTTCTCCTTGATTTCTCTTGAATTCTTCTTGGCATATCTCCATATCCTTCTTTATATGTCCAATGATGAACCCCACATCTCTCCACTAGACTTGAATGCCCCTTAAATCAGTCAATTGACCTAGGATTGACCTAGGGTTGACCCAGGTGAAACCCTAGTTGACTGCCTTCAGCTATAGCTCTTGTGCTCTCATCAATGACTTGTCTCCTTCTTTAAATGACTTTCTAAGTCTCTCATAATGTCTAGATACTCTCCATGCCTTCAACTCACAGCTCACAACCCTCTTGTTGACCCTCAGATACCCTCAGCTAGGAGATGGACTCAAGGCTTGATCTGCTGAACTCTTTGCTTTCAAATTCTTTCCTGATGACTTGAATGAGATTGAATTGGGATAATAACCTCTTGATAGGCTTCTAGAGATGAGAATAATGATTGGTCCCCCTGTTGTATGACTTGCTATGCTTATGCTATGCAGATGATTAGACTATGCACATGACTCTATATGCAAATGCTAATGACATTGAAACATAAACCAAGTGAATAAGGTTGGGCAAATTTTAGGGTGCAACACCATGCAAAATGAAATTTAGGCACTCGTGACAAACCAAACATGGAAATATTTAGCCCTGTGTTAAAACCAGCACAGTGAGAATCATATTATCCATATCAGTTCACCTTAACTGGGAAGTCAAGCAACTTGACATAAACAATGCATTCCTCAATGGATATCTCAAAGAAAGTGTCTTTATGCACCAACTAGAAGGTTGTGTGGATTCAACTAAACCTGGTCATGTCTACAAGTTATCTAAGGCCATCTATGGACTAAAGCAGGCACCAAGAGCCTGGTTTGAAAGCCTAAAAAAGGCATTACTCAGCTGGGGATTCCATAATACAAAGAGTGACTCCTCACTTTTTACTCTGAGAGGTTTTGATCACATCACCTTCCTACTCATCTATGTAGATGATATCATAGTAACAGGAAATAACACTAAGTTTCTAGAAGCTTTTGTAAAAAAAAACTCAACATTGTTTTTTCTCTTAAATACCTTTGTCATTTTCTCTACCTTCTGAGAATTGAAGTTCAAAGAGACTCATGTGGCATGTACTTGAAGCATGCTAAATACATAAAAGATTTTCTAAGAAGATTCCACATGGAAAAGACATTGTCATATCCCACTCCAATGATCACTAGTAGACAATTTACAGCTGAAGGAGAGAGACTCGAAGACCCTAATATGTTTAGACAAGCCATTGGAGCACTACAGTACCTAACAAATACAAGGCATGACATAACATTCTCAGTAAATAAACTCAGTCAATTCTTGCGCTCTCCCATTTTAGAGCATTAACAATGCATAAAATGAATTCCGAGATACTTGTAAGGTACAATTCATCATTGCCATCGCATTAAACCATCTAATGATCTAGACTTGATTGGATACTCAGATGCAGATTGAGCCACTAATGTAGATGATAGAAAATCAATGACAGATCAATCTGTCATAACCGAGTTTACTGTAGTGCATGGGAAAAAAGTTTTGCGTACCGTAAATGTGATGATTAAGTAAATGTGAATGTTTGGGTTAATACATATATTGTTGGTTTTGTACTCCTCCCTAACGATGATGATGATTTTAGTGTTGGCGTTGGTGTGTTAGGGAGAGGATAACGATGATGATGATTTTAGTGTTGGCGTTGGCGTTGGTGTGATACGATGATGACTACAGGTTGAAAATGAACAACAAATGCAAAACTATAATAACCCATGATGATGAAAGATGAAACGATGAATATGAACGCTGATGAACGATGATGATGAACAATGAATGTTAGGGTTGAAATGGTGTATCATTTCTCAGTACTGAACGTTAAGGTTGAAATGGTGTATTGTTTCTCAGCAAAGAATGGCTATTAAAGAGACAACCTAGTTAGCTTGATAAAAATGAATGAATGATACCACCACGGTCGAAAATGCAAACCGTGGTGATATGTTACTTTTTAAATTATATTTCATAAAGAAGCGCCAGTGTATTACAATTTAAAATATTTAAAATAAAATGAATAATATGTCACAACGGTTTTGCTCAGAAACTGTGTTGGTATCTCATTTTTTTCTAAAATTAAAAAATAAAAATAAAAATAAAAGGCGCGACTAAATGTTAAAGAAATAAAATATTTGACACGTCAGTATATTACAATTTAAAATATTTATAAGAAGTCATAATTGTTGAGTTATTCAATCATGGTGGTATCTAATGTTAAAGAAATGTTACAAATACAAAGGCGCGACCAAATGTTAAAGAAATAAAATATTTGAGAGTGTTAAGATTCGAACCCATGAAATGGTGATTATATAACCACAATCTTATGTTAGATTCATGATTATATCATATCAAAGAAAATGATCCACTACGCCAGAAATCACTTTTAGCAGCGCATAGAAAGACAGCGCTTTATACAAAAGCGCTGCTAAAGGGCCAGTAAAAAAAAAAGAAAAAAAACGCCTACCAAAGACAGCGCTTTTAAAAAATCGCTGCTAAATGGTGGGCCTAAGAAAGCGCTTTTAAAAAGCGCTGCTAAAGGGGGGGCCTACGAAAGCGCTTTTCAAAAGCGCTGCTAAAGGGGGACCCTTAGAAAGCGCTTTTTATATAAAGCGCTGCTATATGGAATTGATAAGGCACCCTATGAAAGCGCTTTTAAAAGCGCTGCTAAAGGCCTTTAAAAGCGCTTCTATAGGTATTCATATTATAATTTTAAAATACCCTCCAGAATTTTAATAGAATCAGAACAGTCACGAACACATTTCTTCTTTCTCTGGCGAACGAAAACGAACGAACGAACCACTGTTCATCGTCCGACCATCAACTTCTTCTGTCCGATCATCCTTCCGACCATCACCGACCGTTCACCGTCCGTTTTTGAGTTCATCCATCCGTCTGCATTGTCGGTCCACCATTGTTACGGTACGTGAAGCTTTACTCTGCTTTTCTTGTTTTTTTTATCTTTTCACCATTGTTGTTCTGATGATATATAGATGGTTTTTATCTTTTCAATGATGGTTTTTGTTGTTGTTGTGTTAGTTGTTGTTGTGTTAATATGATATATGAGATATATATGATATTGTTGTTGTTGTTGATGTAAAATAGTTTATATAAATGGTTTGTATTTGATATAGTTTATATTTGATATAGATGGTTTGTGTTATAGTTTATATTTGATATAGGTGGTTTATATTGTGTTATATAGATGGTTTGTATTTGTTATAGTTGATATAGATGGTTTATATTTGTGTTATATAGATGGTTTGTGTTATAGTTTATATTTGTTATAGTTTATATTTGTGTTGTATAGATGGTTTGTATTTGTTATAGTTTATATAGATGGTTTGTATTTGATATAGATGTTGTTATTGTTGGTTTATATTTGATGGTTTATATAGATGGTTTATATTTGATATTTGATATTGTTGGTTTATATAGATGGTTTATGTTGTTATTGTTGGTTTATATTTGATATAGATAGTTTATATAGATGGTTTGTATAGATGGTTTATATTTGTTATTGTTATTTGATATTGGTTTATATAGATGGTTTATGTTGTTATTGTTGGTTTGTATTTGTTATAGTTGATATAGATGGTTTATATTTGTGTTATATAGATGGTTTGTGTTATAGTTTATATTTGTCATAGTTTATATTTGTGTTGTATAGATTGTTTGTATTTGTTATAGTTTATATAGATGGTTTGTATTTGATATAGATGTTGTTATTGTTGGTTTATATTTGATGGTTTATATAGATGGTTTATATTTGATATTTGATATTGTTGGTTTATATAGATGGTTTATGTTGTTATTGTTGGTTTATATTTGATATAGATAGTTTATATAGATGGTTTGTATAGATGGTTTATATTTGTTATTGTTATTTGATATTGGTTTATATAGATGGTTTATGTTGTTATTGTTGGTTTATATTTGATATAGATAGTTTATATAGATGGTTTGTATAGATGGTTTATATTTGATATTTGATATTGTTGGTTTATATAGATGGTTTATGTTGTTATTGTTGGTTTATATTTGATATAGATAGTTTATATAGATGGTTTGTATAGATGGTTTATATTTGTTATTGTTATTTGATGGTTTATATAGATGGTTTATGTTGTTATTGTTGGTTTATATTTTATATAGATAGTTTATATAGATGGTTTGTATAGATGGTTTATATTTGATATAGATGTTGTTATTGTTGTTGATATTTGTTGTTGTTGTTGTTATTCTGAATTACAGGTATATTATGGCCAGCAACGAGGAAACATCACATGATGGAAAAGAAACACCCAAAGACGTTGAAGGCGAAATTAAAAGAGGCATAACGATAATGAAAAGTATCATCCGTGCGAGAGATAGAGGTGTAAAGTACGATGTCCATTGGAATGAAAGAGATCAGTTGGCTGAGCCTAATGGTGCGCTGCTGACAAGTTATATTGGAGCAGTTGTACGTTCGCAAGTTCCGATTACTTGCGATAACTGGAGAATTCCTGCATTAAAAGCGGCTAAGGATAAAATTTGGACCGAGATTCAAGTATGAGATTTGATCATTTTTAATTATGTTGACAGTTACATCTTTAAATTAATTATATTAACATGTTATATGTATGTGTATTTGTTTGCAGAGATCTTTTAATATTAAGGATTCTAGGAGAAAATATTGTATTCAGTTGGCCGGAAAACGCTTGAGGGGATTTAGAGCGTTTTTAACCAACAAATATCTTAAAGATTCTGATGGCAACTTTGTAGAGTCGGAGCGTCCAGCGAAGTACGCTGATTTGATTTCGGATGCAGAATGGGAGACATTTGTTGCAAAGCGAAGAACCAAAGAATTTGAAGTAAGTACAACTTATCATGTACAATGTATAGTATATATACCTATTCCACAAACAAACTGATATGACTTAAACTTGTTTTTTCAGGTTAAGAGTGGCGTAAATCGGGAACGGGCATCAAACCCTGTGTATCCATATAGAAAGGGGCGTTTGGGATATGCACGCTTAGAACAAAAATTAGTAAGTGCATATATATGCTTTAATATGATCTATTTACAAAAAATAGTAAGTATACATAATAGGATATAATGCTTTGTTGTTCGTCTTAATGAGTAGTTGGAAGAGGAGAAAAGTGATGCGACATCTCTTCCGGACCATGTCGTATGGAAGGCTGCCCGGGTGGGAAGAGACGGAGCCGTCCAAGAAGAAGTTCAACAAGTGTTTGAACAATGTGTAAGTACAACATTAGTTTTTGAACAAAGTGTTTGAACAAAGTGTATAAAATATTTAAATATGCTTTTATCTATATTTCAGGAGTCCCTATCCCAGACTATAACTCCTGCTGAAGACGATGATTGCAGGAGTTTATTGAGTCGGGTGTTGAATATTCCTGAGTACTCTGGGCGTGTGAGGGGCAAGGGATTTGGTGTCACTCCATCCAAACTGTATAAGCAGCCAAGGAAAAAAAATCCAACCAATAAAGAAGTGATGGCTACTTTGGAGGAAATGAAAGCTCAAATTCGTGAATTACAGAAGGATAAGGAGAGATACATGTCCGAAAGGCGCGCTCTAGAGGCCGGTAAAGCTACTAGTGACAAAGATAGTATCGGTTGTCCGCAGAAGCTTCCAGAGGTAATTGTATATATTACATTGAAATTAATTTAGCACATTTTTCTTAATTGACACATTAACTAATCATTATTTGTTTAGGGCATTTCACCTTGTCGACTATATTTATCGTCGCCGACTTATCGCATGGTTGGCAAGGGAAAGGTGCATAACACCCTGGGAGACTTACTTCACCATAAACCCCTCCCTGCTGGATTTTTGAAAGTATCTGTTGATATTGCATTAGAGGGGGGGGGGCGTTGTTGCCTATGCGAGACGATGTATCAGACACAACAGTGGTGGGAGACGCGATAGGAGCTTATGTAGCATGGCCGGCGAATCTCATTTTCATGGATGATGAGGTAGGTTGAACCTTGTAATATTCCAATGTTTTATTACCCATACATGAAAGTTATTCTGACATTTACACTTACTTATTGACATGATGATCTTAGACTCCCACAAAATCCAAAACAAAAGATGATAAAATTATTGTGCGGGATACCGATTCAGCTGCATCAAAGTTACAGGTACTAGTACTACAGTTTAAGTGATTATTTTATTATAAATTATTTACTGAACTTATATATGACTTTTAGGTTCTTGATCAGCAGTCGCAACATGTCAGCAAGGGAAACATGCCTGAAACTTCCAAGGTGCCCAAAAAAAAGGTCGAGACAAAAAGAGCATTTGTTCCTCAATTTAGGTCGTGCCTTCAAACATATGTAGGGACAACAGACGTGCCTGAGGGCGGCATCCGTCTAATACATATGGAACAAGGTATTTTCGGTTTTGAATATTCCGAAACACTTGCTAAGGAGGATTTCGACCAGGTTTTCAAACATTTAGAATTGGGCGTCGGGGTTATGCATACCTACATCAGGTACTTCGATCCATTTTAATTAGATAATTGAACATTTTAAAATTTGCTCGTTTAACTGAATAATCTAATGTTGATTATATTTTTTTTAGGCGCTTGAATGACAAGATGTTGGTCCCCGCTGATTTGACTTCAGTATTCGCATTCTTATCTGCTAGCAGTGTCAACTCACGGACAATAGACCAGACACCAGAAGCAGTCAAAGAGTACACAGTCCAGAGATTTATGGGTGCGAATACGGAGAAGTTGTTTATGTTGCCATATAATACTGGCCATGGGTTAGTTTTTATTCTAAATTCATTTATTATAATTGTTCGATTTTTGCCATATTATATAACATTTCCGTCTAAACTGTTGTCTTATTTTATAGTGGTCACTGGTTGTTGGTCGCAATTAATCCGATTAAAGAAATAGTGTATTATATAGATTCATTGGATGGCGATACAAACAAATATGAAAATCTGAAGAACATGGTTGATACGTAAGTGATGATGTATAGTGTTCTGAATAATTATATATGTTTATTTATTATGTGACATTGTTCTAAATATGTGTTTATATTATGTTAGAGTTATACAAATATACAGAGCACAGAGAGATGCAACAGTGCCAAAAAGCAGGGCTAGCAACATCAACTGGATCAGAGTGGAGGTATATTTTCCCATGTTTGACTGTTATAGTGGTTCTACTTATAAAACTATTTAAACTATATATCCTGATAAATGTTCGTTCGCTTTTTTCCTAATACAGTGTCCTCGTCAGCGTGGTGGGATTGACTGCGGATATTTTGTACTGCGCTTTATGAAGGAAAATATTCTTTCTGGTCAATTAGAGATTCCAATCATGGTATGGATCAATTCATGAGTTATATGATTCATTTTGATAATTAACTAATATTTCATCTGAGTAATTAGTGTTAAATCGTGCTTGTTCTGTTATATTATGTAGTATTTTGATGAATTCAGATGCGCTACGTACTCGAAAGTAAAACTGGAAGAAATTAAGGAAGAATGGTGTCAATTTATGATTGAGTTAAGAATTCTATAATGTATATTGGATTTGTAATTATGTGTAAATTGTATATTGTATATTGTATATTGTATATTGTACAATGTTTAAATTATGTGTAAATTATACTTGAGTTAATTATGTGTAAATTGCAAAGTGTTATTGTATAATGTACAATGTTTAGTTATATTGTGTTGAATTAAAGGCCAAGTGTTGAATTACAATGTTTAAAGGCCAAGTTATGTTTAAAGCCTGAATTATAAGCAGGGAATTTAATTGTTATAAGCAGGTTTGTCTAAAAATATAAAAAAATGTGATTTTTCAAAAAAAAAAAATTTTAAAAACATGAGGTATAGACAGCGCTTTTACAAGAAAGCGCTGCTAAAGGGAGAAAAATAGGCATAAAAAAGCGCTGCTATAGGTTATGAAAGGAGGGGTCTAAGAAAGCGCTTTAAAAAAGCGCTGCTAAAGGGTGGTCTACAAAAGCGCTTTCATAAAGCGCTGCTACAGGGGGGAGGGGGGGGGGGGAGAATAGGCAGCGCTTTGAAAGCGCTGCTAAAGGGGTAAAAAAGCGCTGCTAAAAGTGATACCTTTAGCAGCGCTTTTTCCATAAAAAAAAGCGTTGCCTTTACCTTTAGCAGCGCCACTTTAGGCAGCGCTGCTAAAGGTCAAAAAAAGCGCTACTAAAGGCCATTTTTGGCATAGTGATCGCACGTTAAGTAAGACATATCATCATGGTAAAAGCTTAACCGTAATAGAATTAGTGTTACCGAAGGTGTATTTTATAGTAGTGAGAATCATAAAATTGTGTTGTCTCAATACAACGAGATGTTTTCTTTTCAAATTCTTACGATTAACCATAAGAATTTGAAAATGAAACATCTTGTTGTGTTGAGTCAACACAAAATTAAGGGGAATAAAAATGAGAGTGGTCTCAAATTTAAGAGGAGTTTGTATCGGAGTTCACGGGTAGTATTATGAAAAAGACATTGAACTGGGAAAGTTCATATGAGACAATCATGTATTATATTAATGATTAGTGAGTTTCTTTTCATTGGGCTGATACTCTCCAGACGTAGGTGACTTTGCACTGAACAGTATTAACAATTACTTGTGTCATTTATTTTGCTTATTGATTTTTGTTGTTACATCTTCTTCTTGTTGTACACATTGTTACAACATTGTGTGTTGTTGTGAAAAAGGATGCCTTGCAAAAAAATACACAGTTTCTTTATAGACAAGAAACACACAAGGGTTAGGGTTAACAAAAAAAACAAGGGAAAACAACAAGTATTGGTTATAAACTATTATTCTTTCCTTTCTCTATCAAACAAGATTACAAGTATACAAGAATAACAAATAACCTCTTTCTCTCTCTCTCTCTTGAATTAAGATTTTATTTTTCTATTTTTCTTTATGCAAGTTGAGAGACTAACATGCTATTTATAAGAAAACTAACACACTAACCTAATGGGTTTTTTAACAATTACCCATTATAAGCTAACTTAAACAATTGGACTTACAAGGAAGGCTCAATTCAACATGCTAACAAACCATGCAATATTGACTAATGCAAGTTAGAATAAACTTCGACTACAACACACATTACTCCGACAGCAACATGTGAACAGACTTCGACCTCATGCTTAATTTCGGTTGAACCGAAAGCTATCCTTTAACCATACTAGAGTTTGATACAATATCTCACATGTGTGATATTCTATTAATAATCGAACAAACTTTAATGTTGAAACTACCACAATACTAATATTATATATTATGACCGCAGTTACAAAATGGAATTTAAAACTATGGTAGAGATAAAGAAAGAACACAGGTATGATGAATTTATAAAAATAAAAATAAAAATCTAAATACATTTTATCTATAGCCATACACAACATGAATGTTGATAGTGTAATAAAAATTATGTTCTTATTAGTTAAAAGTAGTTAAAAATCATTAGTTGTTGATAGTGTAATATGATTTGCAAGTTAATGACAATATTCAAGGGGTATCAGTAGTAATCATCTCCTTTGTGTATGTAAAGTGTATGGGAAAATTTCCATCGTCCTAAAAATTGTTTTTGAAAGTCAAAATTCGATCTTCAGCAACAAACACAGGTGAAAGATGAGTTGCAATAGAAGTTTTCTTGCGTAATTGTCAAAGTTATACACAAGAACTAAAATAAGTGGCATGTTTAAATGAAAAATCTATTTGGTTTCCACAAAGTAATTGAAATAAATTTTGAGCACCCGGGTGATTATGATGAGAGTTATTGAGATACGTCAAGGTGATAATTAAACAAAGAATAGTTTAATTATAAGGACTTCAAGAACATGCAACATCTTACCATTACTTGTGGTTTTGAATTACGTCATATGGATTTTATAAGACCCATGCAAGCAGAGAGTCTTAGAGGGAAAAAATATATATTTTTGTATGTGTTAATAACTATTCCAAATACACTTGGGTTAGGTCTATTCGTGAGAAGTCTAACATATTTGTTGTTTTTGAAAGATCATTTATTTTTAAAAAGATCATTCACATTCAAAACGATCTTGGTAGAGAATTTGAAAATTCCAACTTTACTTTTTTTTGCACATAGATTGCTTATTGATTCTATTCCCCTATCACACTTCAGCAGAATAAAGTAGCCGAAAGAAAGAATCGTAACTTGCGATAAATGGCGAGAGTTATGATCCATGCCAAATACCTACACTATCACTTTTGGGGTTAAGCAATGATTATTGTTTGTCATATTCACAATCAATTAACATTTCGGTCGGGAATCACAGTCACTCATTATGAATACTGTTAGAAATTGTTTAGATGATAGTTGGTAGAAGATAGTTTTAGAGAGTAGTTTAGAAAGAAGGTTTTTTTTTTATTAATTTCTTGGATGATTGTTTACAATGTAGCAAATGCCTATTTATAGGCTCAAGTCACCAACCTTTCAATAGTGGTGAATATTCTAGAGTTCTCATGATAGGTTACTATCATGATAAATCTAGATTTTTCTATCTTTGCCATATACTTATATATCTAGATTATTCTACCATATTCATACGCCTTATAGTTTCTAGGATGTTCAATATTTTGTTACATATTATATTTAAGAGCTCTCTAGAAATTTGAAGCAAATTTAACACTCCTCCTTGATACAAATTTCTTTGACTCCAAGCATAGCTCGTAGCTCTTCAAATCTTGGTCTCGACAACGCCTTCGTGAATATGTCTGCAATTTGATCTTCTGTTCTACAGTAGTCGAGTTTGATCTCTTTAGTTGCGTCAGCTTCTCTTATAAAGTGATACTTGATTGCTATATGTTTTGTTCTACTGTGATGCACTGGATTCTTTGCCATTGCAATTGCTGATTTGTTGTCGCAATTGATTTTAGTTGGCTGATCCTGGATTTCTCCCATGTCTTCAAGTATCCTACGAAGCCATATAGCCTGACTCATTGCTTCAGCAGCTGCCACGTACTCTGCTTCTGCTGTGGATTGTGCAACCGTAGCTTGCTTCTTCGACGCCCAAGAGAAAATTCCTGATCCGAGTGAGAAAGCATAACCAGAGGTGCTCTTCATGTCATCTACCGAACCTGCCCAATCACTATCGGTGTAGCCAAGTAATCCTGAGTTAGTTTCGGTAGAGTACCATATACCTAACTCTTTTGTTCCTTGTAGATATCTCAAAATTCTTTTTCCTGCTCCAAAGTGTATTTGACTTGGACTTTGCATGAATCTTGATAGAAGACTTGTAGCATACATTATGTCTGGCCGCGTAGCTGTCAAATATAGGAGGCTTCCAATTAAACTTCGATATTTGGATGCATCAGCTTCTGGTGCTCCATCATTCTTTTGTAGTTTCTCATTTGTTATGAGTGGGGTAGCGACAGGTTTGCAACCGTACATCTTGAATTTCTTAAGTAAGCCTTCTGTGTATTTCTTTTGTGAGATGAATATCCCTTCATTTCTTTGGCTTACCTCTATACCGAGGAAGTAACTCATCAAACCAAGGTCGGTCATCTCAAAGGTCTTCATCATGTCTTCTTTGAACTCCTTTATCATCTTAGTATTGTTTCCAGTGTAGATAAGGTCATCTACATATAGAGAGAGTAAGAGAGTGTACTGACCTTGAGACTTGATGTATAGTGTGGGCTCACTCTTGCTTCTCCTAAATCCTTGATCCATGAAATATTGATCGATTCTGCTATACCATGCTCGAGGAGCTTGCTTTAAACCGTATAGTGCTTTTCTTAGTCTTAACACTTTGCTCTCTTCGCCTTCAGATATGAATCCTTGTGGCTGCTCCACATAGATCTCTTCTTCAAGTACACCATTGAGGAAGGCAGATTTGACATCCAGTTGATGTATACTCCATCCTTTTTGTGCCGCAAGAGCTATTAGAGCTCTAATGGTATCAAGACGAGCTACTGGTGCAAATGTCTCATTGTAGTCAATCCCAGGTTGTTGTGAGTAACCCTTAGCTACTAGTCTCGCCTTATGTTTCTGTATGGTGCCATCAGGATTGAGCTTTGTCTTATAGACCCACTTAACCCCAATGATATCTTTTCCATGGGGACGATTTACTAACTCCCATGTGTTATTTTTCTCGATCATCTTTATCTCTTCTTCCATTGCCTTGACCCATACTTCATGCTTTGATGCTTCTTCGAAGCTTCCAGGTTCGAGTATGGCCATGTTGCAGGTTTCATATATGTCTCTCAAATATCTTACTCGTCTTGGAGTAGACTCTGGTGATGATAGTTCTTGAACTTGTTGTTGTGGTGGAGGTGAAGAAGGTTCACCTAGGACTTCTTCCTCAGCTTCTTCTTGAGGTAGTTGAGTGGGTATAAGAACATTCTTCTCCACTTTTTCTTCATCCCAATTCCAAGAAGCATTCTCATCAACTTCAACATCTCGACTGATGATGAGTTTTTTTGTTTTCAAGTTATATACACGATAGCCTTTAGATATTGTGCTATACCCCAAGAAGATACCTCGTATAGTCTTGTCTTCAAGCTTATGCCTCTTCACGTCTGGAATATGAATGTAGCATATAGATCCAAAGATCCTTAGGTGCTTTGCTGATGGCTTCTTCCCGTTCCAAGCCTCAATTGGAGTCTTATCTTGTACAGATTTAGTTGGACATCTGTTGAGTAAGTAAACAGCAGTGTAGACTGCTTCAGCCCAGAATGTGTTAGGTAGTCGCTTCTCTTTGAGCATCGATCTAGCCATCTCCATAACTGTGCGATTCTTTCTCTCAGACACACCATTTTGCTGAGGAGAATATGCGACTGTAAGTTGTCGCTCTATGCCCTCATCCTCACAAAATCTATCAAACTCGCGGGATGTGTACTCTTTGCCGCGATCACTTCTTAGTACTTTTATCCGCTTTCCACTTTGATTTTCAACAAGGGCCTTGAACCTTTTGAATACTCCAAAAAGTTCTTATTTTTCTTTCAAGAAATAGACCCATGTCATTCTAGAGAAGTCATCAATGAAGAGTATGAAGTACCTGTTGTTCTCGTGTGATGGCGTCCTCATCGGTCCACAGACGTCAGTATGTATCAGCTCCAACAGATCTTTTGCTCTCCATGCTCCGCTTGTTGAGAATGGAAATCGGTGTTGCTTACCAAGGAGACATCCTTCACACACTTCATTGTTATCCTTTATGCTTGGAAGATCTCTCATCATGTGCTTATCATGTAACAACTTCAAGGCATGTGTGTTGAAGTGGCCAAATCTTCGATGCCAAAGCCATGAATCATCAACTTGTACCTTCATGGCAATGTTAGTTGTATATTTTAAATTTAGCGAGAAGCTTCTATTGCTCTTATTCATCTTCACTTCGGCTATCTCGGCCCTTTTATTCTTGTTGTCTAAGATTTTGCATACACCTCCTTCAAAGTGAAGTGTGTAGCCTCTCTCCATCATTTGCCCAATGCTTAGAAGATTTTCTTTTAGGCTGGGAACTAGTAAGACATCATGGATGAGTCGCGTACCTTTATCTGTCTCTACCACGACGGTGCCTTTTCCTTTTGACTCAACCACACTTCCATTTCCTAGTCGAACTTTGACTTTGACTGACTCATCAATGCTTTTGAAAATAGTCTCATCCTTGGCCATGTGATTGCTACATCCACTATCCAAGTACCAACTTCCTCCTTTTTCTTTGATTGATTCTTGAGTGGCATAGAACATACATTGTTCTTGATCATGCTCCTCTGCGATATTAGCTTGATGCCTATTTTTGTTGCGACAGTGTTTCTCTATATGCCCGAATTTCTTGCAATGATTGCATTGTGGCATATTACGGTACCAACAACTTTTCTCCGCGTGGCCTAGTCGTTTGCATATATTGCATGGAATATTTTTATCTGGATTGTTTTTTTGGAAATTTCTAGGAACTTCTCTTCTTTTGGAAGTTTCACCATAATTTTTCTTTCCTCCATTTTCTTTATTTTGGGACTTAAATTTGAGCTTTGACTGAAAGGCATTTTCAAGTGTATCTTCTTTATGCCTATGTAGTCTTTGCTCATATGCTTCAAGAGAGCCCACTAGTTCTGTCACTGATAGAGTAGACAGATCTTTGGTTTCCTCTATTGTTGTCACGATTGGGTCAAATTTTGGGGGCATAGTAATTAGAATTTTCTCAACAATTTTCTTGTCAAGAATATCCTCCCCAAAAGCTCTCATTTGATTAACTATTTCTTTAACTTTAGAATAGTAATCTTTAACTGTCTCAGACTCCTTCATCTTCAATAGTTCAAAATCTCTTCTTAGAGATTGAAGTTTGACAGCACGTACCTTGTCATTTCCTTGAAACTCCTCCTGAAACGTCTTCCACGCTTCTTTTGCAGTCTTAGCTCCCATAATTCTTGGAAAAATTGCATCAGTCACCGCTTGTTGCAAGGTGAACAATGCCTTTGAATTTTTCTGTTTATTTTTCTTCAACTCTTTTTCTTGAGCTGCATTTAGAGCTGAAGTATCTATGGGAGCGATGAAGCCTTCTTCTACTATGTCCCATAAATCTTGAGATGAAAAATATGTCTCCATTTTAACACGCCAGAAATCATAATTTTCACCATTGAAAATAGGGACACAAATAGTTGATGATTGAGTAGTGTTATCCATGGCTTAGAAAAAATATTGTAGTGGGTTAATAGTATAAGGGAAATATTGTAGTGTAGTTTGAAGGATTTTGAAATGGTAGGTATTAGTATAACTACGCCCAATGTATGACCGAACGTAGCTTTGATGCCACTGTTAGAAATTGTTTAGATGATAGTTGGTAGAAGATAGTTTTAGAGAGTAGTTTAGAAAGAAGGTTTTTTTTGATTAATTTCTTGGATGATTGTTTACAATGTAGCAAATGCCTATTTATAGGCTCAAGTCACCAACCTTTCAATAGTGGTGAATATTCTAGAGTTCTCATGATAGGTTACTATCATGATAAATCTAGATTTTTCTATCTTTGCTATATACTTATATATCTAGATTATTCTACCATATTCATACACCTTATAGTTTCTAGGATGTTCTATATTTTGTTACATATTATATTTAAGAACTCTCTAGAAATTTGTAGCAAATTTAACAAATACCAACAATAGTCTTCTTAGAATTAATCTTTATCGTATTTCTGAGACTCAGGTACCCAAGCTTCCTATGCCATAGCTATGTTTCTTCAACTTTAAAGATTAGACAGGATTGAGCCCTATCAAAAGGTGAACATATTTAGCAATTGTTAGTGGATCAAGAAACCTTCATGAGTTGAGTGTGTTGTTTGTCTGTAACAATGCATTCTTCAATAGTAAAAGTGATGTTCAACTCCTAATCACATAGTTGGATAATAAGAATGAGATTATTAGTAATACCATCGATCAACAACACATCATTAAGACAAGGAAAACCAACATAGTCCAACTAACCATTCCATTCATTTTTTCTCTAATACCATCACCAAAAGTAACATACCTGTTGGAGTAGGGTTTAATTCTTCAGGTTTTTTTTTATTTCACCTATCATGTGTCTAAAACAACCGCTATCAAAGTGTCAGTCTTCTCTAGAAGAAACTCTGGAAGAGGTGTAAGCAATAATGACTTGATGCTTAGGCTTGACACACAAAAATTATTGATTACAGGGGTGAGACTTTGAACTCCACTATGAATATAATTGATTTTGATAAATATTATTCCCATACACTCTATAGGTGAAAGGACAAATGTGAATACTTCAACCATAATAATAACATACTCGTGGAGGTCTGTTGACAGGGTCCTAACTGAGGCGTTAGTAAGTTTCTAATAATTTGTGACATGTTGTTGAGACATTTTAAGAGACATCTTGGTTTCCACTTTCTGTGAGAAAGGAAAGACCATAGTATTTGCGATGGATGATCCCCTAGTATATCCAAGTCCCTTCATGCTCTTCGGAGGTTTGCTAACACTTAAAATAAAATCACTTATTTGGTCATTTCTTCAAGTTCATAAATGAGACACCCAACTTCCTGTTTCAACTCAACAATAGTGAGCATGATTATATTTTTGCCTTTGAAGAAGAGTTTTAATTCTTTTTCTCCTGCTTTTCAATCACTTGATATTCTTTAGTCCACTTTAAATATAGAGTTTTATATTCTTTAGCAATGGAATCATCAAATAGCTCATTTATATCACTTGTATTCCGGTTATGAAGTACATTATCTCTAGATAAATCATTATTTGAAATATCTTTGATGCAACAATATTTGTTTGATCATATTCACTTTTTTTAGATTATCCGAAAAGGTGGAATTTTAGCTTTTTTCTTTATAATTAGGTCATTGAGCTTGGACATGCTCAAATCCTTCACATTCATGACATTGAATTTACTTAGATCTATTAGGATATATAAAGTTTTGTCTCTCACCATCTTTTCCTTGACGCGAAAAGTTACCACTTTTTGGTTCAGTTGAGGATTGTCTTTGACAATTGAAGAGACATTGTTGTCATATCTTATATAGATGACAGTTCTAGGTTGAACTTTGCCACCATAACAAGTAGCATTCAAATGAATCTATGCTTTACAATAGGTGAGAACACATCATTGAAGTCGACACCTTCTTTTTGCCTGGACCACCTAGCAACCAACCTTTCTTAAAATGTTTTGACATCACTCCTTTGATTCCTTCATTAACCTTGAAAATCTACTTACAGGTGGCTAACCTATCCTCTGTAGGTTTCTCGATCATCTTCAAAGGCATCATCTTATTTAAAATGAAGTATCATAGCGTGATGGTACACTAAACACTTACAAGTCTAAATTATTTACCAATAGTATTTTAAACAAAAGACGGTGTTTATCATTTGACATAGGCAACACTTATGAAGTGTTGCAGTAGGTTTGATTTCAAAAATAGAAAACACTTATGAAGTGTTACAATAGTTTTAAATTCAAAAAAAGTTGCATAATGAAAGTATGCAACTCTTGAATAATGTTGTTGTGGGTGAAATATTATAAGTTTTGGTAAAAAGTATGTAACTTTTGGTAAAAAGTCTACAACTTTTGATAAAAATTATGTAACTTCTAATAAAAATTACGTAACTTTTTGGCAAAAGCTTGTAACTCTTGGTAAAAGAAAGTTTTTTCACCAAGGGTTGCAACCTTGTGAAACAACACCAATATGGCCTATAAATACTTCACTTCAGATTCTGAAAAAAAACAAAAACAAAAACATACATCCTCTTCACTAAAATTTCATATACTCTCCCTACATTCGATTTTTCATCGATCTTGTGCAAACTCAAGTATAGGCTGAAATATCTTGAGTATTTCTACGTTCCAACTCTATGACATTTGAGAATGCTTGAAATACTATTAAGAAAAATGATTTAATTCACGATTCTAGCCTAGATCCATTTTTATTTAAATCAATTTTTCTAACAGTAACTAATATTCAAACTGTTAATATTTTCAATCTAAATATCCTTTCCATCATATATATATATATATATATATATATATATATATATATATATATATATATATATATATATATATATATATATATATATATATATATATATATATATATATATATATATATATATATATATCAAGGACAAATTGTAAAAGAAATATTTATATCATATAAATATCCAATTCCTCGTTATTTAATTGAGTGTTATACGTTAATAATGTTCAAGTAGTGTAAGTGAAAATGTACATGGCGAAGTTGCATAAAATCGTACTCTGAAACAAGTGAAGGTCCACCACACATGCCAAACTTTAAGGCGTCTGTCTTTGTAAATGGCATTAAATTTTCTTTTTATCATAATATGCCACACTTGCTTCGCCATAACAGCCATGTTAAATGCCTTAAAATCATGAAATCTCATACCTCCTTCATTCTTAGGACAAACCAATCTATCTCACACCAACCATTTAATACCCTTATTATTATTGCTTTCTCCCCACCATAATGAATTCATAATTTTCTCAATATCCTTCACTACGGAACCGGGTAAGTGGAAATAGTCACATCGATGTACCTGTTCTCTAAAGAGTGATTCGATTAGTCCATGCAACATCAAATCTTTCTTTATAGAGTGACAACCATGTTTCATGCACATACTAAACAAATAATGGAATATCAACTTATACAACCTCAAAATACTTTACGTTTTCCACAAAATCATGATCCCTATTTGAATACATGATGTTGTTCTATATATCCATAACATGCTCCTGCCTATGTGATTCAACATACTCTTTACACTTCATACTAACATTTTTGAATAAAACATGTAAAACCCATGATTAATCGAATATAATGCATGTTAAGTGATGGATAAATGATGTTTCTATGTTAGATTGTTTTTTCCAATTTTTTTTATCGTTTTGAGTGTAAGGAAGGGAAAATCGGAGTTTTGAAATGATCTCAATGGCGAAAAATGCAGTTATGTTTCTGCTTCAGGGTGACAGGCGTTACCGTTGTGAGTGCTCTATTGAATTTTGAATGATGTCAAAACTAGGATAGTGAAGCGTTGATGTATATTAGAC
This sequence comes from Lathyrus sativus, assembly GCA_963859935.3. Classification (NCBI taxonomy): domain Eukaryota; kingdom Viridiplantae; phylum Streptophyta; class Magnoliopsida; order Fabales; family Fabaceae; genus Lathyrus; species Lathyrus sativus. Next base: position 469,485,046 of record OZ012739.1, read on the forward strand.
GGTGTCCTATGGTTCTAGATTTGCATCCTAGCATTCAGAAGCATTAAAATGGTTTGGAAAAGATTCATTCAACATAAATGCATTGAAAACATGGTTTTTGGCAACAAAATAATTACAGCATATGCCGACACATGCAAGTATAGGTCGATCTATAGAAGTTTACACTTAAGTATAGGTTGACACACAATTGTTTTGGTTGGCGCTCATGCATAATATTAAATCCTATAGCTTCTGTCAAATGTGTTGACCAATGTAGGTTGATACAAGACTGTGATAGGTCGACCTAAGACCTTTTTAGGTCAACACCAATGCATCAATATTAAAACATGTAGCTTCTGTCCAATGTGATGAATAATATAGGTCGACATAGCACCTTGATAGGTCGACCTAAGACCTTTTCAGATTGGCTCATTTGCTTTAATATGCCGACCTATAACTTACATAGGTCGACACACACGATGCCTTTCATAAAAAATCTTATTTTTCCATCATCCAATTGCATTTCCTTTGCTCCATATCTCTCATACATATATTTACTCATGCATGCATCATATTCTAGCAAACTACTAATGTAAAACCTAAACGAAACCAAAGAATATTGGGTTGACTATCATCTTCAACCTCCCTTCTATGCATACACACAATCAAACTACACATAATCATTTTTTGATTGGGTGGCCATCTAGATTAAGGTTGATAACGTCCATTTAGGATTGTGTAACCGAGAATATTGGGTTAGATTCATTGTGTGTTTCAAATAAGAAAACCAAGTTCGGGTTTTCCTTCAAGATCACTGGTATTTGAAGGTTTTTGACAAGATCACATAAATACGTATTCAACCGAGTGAAGAGGCCTTGGGACAAGGTAGGGTGTACCTTACGAGGGAGTAGCGTTAAACAGTGAATCGAGTTCGTGAATCTTGGGTTCAAAGAGTGTGTGTGCTAGGGATTAATCAGACCGAGCAAAAACTTTGAATATGAGGAGGTCTTGCAAGCTAGTAACAAGAATTGGTCGATTGTAGCAGAATTATTGGTTACTTGATTAGTATTTGATCAAGAGTTTTGGAGGTGGTAGAATTAACATGTACAATAAATCATAGGCTTTATGGGGTTAGAGTTCTTCATCTCTTGTATGTATACATTGTTTGCAGAGTAAGATTAATTGCAACTATCTTAATTCAATCGAGGAACTGTCTGAACAAATACTTCTCTCTCTCTCTCTCTCTCTCTCTCTCTCTCTCTCTCTCTCTCTCTCTCTCTCTCTCTCCCTCTCTCTCTCTCTCTATATATATATATATATAATTGTTGTTACATTTACAAATTATCGAATCTTTGTTGTTTTGATCAATTCGTTTGAAAATAAATTTTTAATTACATTTTGAATTACAAATTGTTGATATAATTATAATCACTTTGATTGTGATTGGTTTTAACATCAAAAAATCAAATTTAATTTCCAAGCGTTATCGATTGCACTCAAGGTGTTCTATAAATTGTGTCTATTGCTTTTAATTGAATTTATCATCCAATTGTTGAATAATCGTTGTTGAATAATTTGCGTTCATTATCATCCAATTGTTTTACGTTACGTATATTTTAGATTTTCGATAGTAGGTTTGTTTAGGCGATTCGATTCGAGTTGTTTTCAGCCATGCCATAAAACGTTTGAAAATCATTTTTGTGAAAAGTTAAATTTATAATTTTTGATATATTCACCCCCTCTAGATCGAAGTCTATCGTCTAACAAGTGGTATCACGAGCTCCGGTTAATTTCATGCTTAAGATTAAACTTTTAAAATAATGGCTATCGAACCTAAGGGAAGCGTATAATAAATCACCAATTTCCACTGGCGAAAATTATGACTATTGGAAAGCTTGTATGCATATTCATGTCAACTCTGTTGACAAAGGTATACGAGATTCCATTCAAATTGGTCCTAGTGAAGTTAGTGTAACTAATGAAGGTGTTTCATTACCTAAACTGAAAGCACAATGGGATGCTAATGATTGAAAATTATGGTCGCATGATTAGAAAGCGAAAAATATTCTTACATCCGTTTTAGGTGTTGATGAGTATCATCGCGTTTCTCATTGTGAGACCACCAAGACTATGTGGGACGTATTAGAGGTTGCCCATGAGGGTACTAATGATGTTAAACAGGCTAGGACCAATACATTAAATCAAGAGTTTGGATTGTTTTGTACGAGCATGGTGAAACCATTGCGGACATGCGAAAACTGTTCACACATCTTATAAACCAATTAAATACGCTAGGTAACCCTATTTCCAATAAGATTTCTACTAAAAAAAATGTTTAAGTAGGGAATGGCAGCCCAAGGTCACCGCCATCAAGGAGGAAAATGATCTTAAAGCGCTTAATCTCACAGCTTTGTTTGGTAAATTAGAAGAGCATGAACAAGAACTCACTTGCTTAGTAAAATACGAAAAAGAGCAAGGAAATAAGATGAAGAAGGAGAAAGGCAAAGAAAAGGAGGAAGGGAAGAAGTCAATAGCTTAAATACTTCTAACTCAATGTCCTCACATTATGAGCTAAGTGATAGTGAAAGTAAAGATGACAAGTATTCCTATGATGAGGATATGGGGTTATTTATCAAAATATACCAACGATATATTAGGAGGAATGAAGTTAGACACTCCGACAAGAACATAGCTAAATTTAAAAGGTTAAAAAATTCTTCATAGGATGATGAGGATAGGAAATGTAAGCTTAGAAGATCTTGTAATTTTTATGGTGAAGTTGGTCACTATAGACCAGAATGTCCTTTGTAGAAGAAAGACAAAGAAAAGAGTCATCACAAGAAATCGAACAAATCTAGGAGAGCTTATGCCGCTTATTAGAGTGCAAGTGACTTCTCTAGTAATGAAAGCACAATGCCAAGCATTGAATCGGCTTGAATTTTCCTTATGGAAAATAGAAAGAAAAAGAAAAATGTAAGTCTCTCTAAGCTTGAATCTATTAATGATTTATCGTATTCCCAATTACAAAAAGCCTTTGAAATCTTAATAGAGCTTTTAACAAGTTAGTTTCACATGAAAAGTCATTTTAAATTTGGAAGCTAAAGTGTTAGAATTCGAAGGGGAATTTGAAGCTATTAAGAAATCTATGATAGATTTTAGAAGTGACAAGAATGAAGATATAAAACCTCATAGGTTTGGTTATG